>MU228431.1:2141988-2160996 GCA_018584345.1 Thuja plicata | reverse complement strand
GATTTTGATCCCATATTCCTGAAAGATTTAACACAACTCTTGCTCGTGCACCAGACAGACTTGACTTCTCAGCAGGCCAAAATTGCCTAAAACCAACTCTCAAACCTCATTTGCCGGACCAAGGGGCTTGAAACTGTCGCCAACAAAGACCACCTAAGACCACTACTGCTACTGCTTGCGAAAGAGGGGGTCCCCATTTGCAATGGGGCGATGGTGTGAAAACGTCACAACAGTTTCTTTTGAATTAAAATGCTTTCATGGGATATGTCAGATCTTCTATAGAATTTCTCAAGTCTGTCTCTACAATTTAGAGTAACTCGATATTATATGGAATTCTAGACTACAAATTGCCACTTGACAATAAAATATTTTCTAGAGATGCTGAAAGCTTCCAATTTTATTCCAGAGCACCAGCTAGAGAAACCACTCCTAAACAGTAGCTGCTCTTGGCTTTTCTTAAGTTTCTTGACAAAAGGAGCCCACTCCTACTACAAATATCACAATTCCAACAAATTAAAGAAAATAGAAAATTTGCAAAGCATTGCTTTTCTCAGTCACAATGAGAAGCCTCACTTTCACTCAAATTCACCAGATTAACAATGACAGTACATAAAAAGAGAAAATTATAAAGAAGTTGGAGAGTTCTGTTTTCAAGTCAGCAGAGGCTAAGAATGAAAAGCAAAAAATATTTCTTCAGCAGTGCCAAATAGCGACCATGTGGAGTCTCTTTCTCAGAAGGCGCTATACACAATAAAGAATGACGATTCAATAATTTCCATTACATTCTTTTTCTCATTAAAATCTGATAATACATTACTGTTTATAAATTTGTAAATATTAACTGAAATTTCCAACTATCTCTAACAGCTAATTACAAAAATTAATGTTCATTATCCTTGACTGGTTAATAATAAATGTAAAAGCCTTCTGAAGTAAAATCACTGGGACTCAAAATTTAGCATAATTATCCCGTACAATTAATATGAGAAATTTTAACCTACATGGGTGGAGAGGAATCCATGTCTGCTGACGTTAAAACCATGCAAGCACTTCCGCATAAGAAGTATCTACAGAAGATGGGTAAAGCTTTTATTTTCTCAAAGTCGGCCTTGGTTGAGCTTGAAAATAAAAATTTAGTTGCTCCCTAGCATTATTTCGTTGTTCCGTAGTAGGGTGCATTAAATTAGGAAGCGTTTTTCAAATTAAAATTTCTTTAAAGTGTTCAAGAGTTCATTGAGTCTTTGGCAAGGAATATTGAAAAATTAGGGGTCATAAAGAGGGTTAGTAACTCAGTGATAGGGCATCCCAAAAAAAATGGGAGGTCGCATGCTCAAATCCTGACTAATCCATTTTTGTTTTTCTAATAATGCATAAAACTAACAAGGAGTTTGATCCACAAACGCCATTCAAGAGCCTCAAAGCAAATTATTATTATTTTCTTTACTCCATATAATTATTGTCCAAAAAGCCAGCGCGAAAATCTTGAAAGACAATGATACTAATGCTTGTGAAATAATATCAGAAGATTCATTGTATATTTGAATATTTTTGAGAAAAAGATGGTGACATTTAAGGGTTAAACAGCTGAGGAAGAAAGATCGGAGGAGGTTTGGCTGTTGGATTCATTTTGAAGAATATAGAACAAATTAATGAACTTGTTTTTTTATCACAATGTGCATTATGGGAATGAATAAAAGCAATTAGAATAAAAAACCATGTTAATTGATTGTTAGGAGTTGTCAGAAGACCGTTGACATTGTTAATTGTTAGAAGTTATTGATAGGAAACTAGTTCAATTCAGTAATGATCCATTTGTATAAACTTCCATTTCCTTTCATAAATGAATGGAAGGAGATTTGAAGAGCTTTTCATAAAATTTGTCAGATTATCTGAGCAGATCATCTAGGTATTGTTTGGCTGTGTATATTTTCTTCTAGAAAACGTGCACTGAGAAAAATAAAAACTTGAGAAACTCGGATAGGATCGCTTGTGAAATAGTATCAGAGGATTTATTGTACATTTGAAAAAGTTTGAGAGGATAGGCAACATTTAAGGGCTAAGCCGCTGAGAAAGACAGACGTAAGTTGTTTGATTAAAGATCAGAGGAGCTTTGGCCATTGGATGCATTTTGAAGACATGGAACAAATCAATGAACATTTTCTGTCTTTTTATTCACAACGTTTGTTAATTCTTGGGAGTTATTTTTATTAAGGAAGACAATTGTCTAGAGTTATGAGCCAGAAATGGGTTTTGAGAGGACCCCAAACCTTTTACAAGAACAACAACAGTAAAGAACATGCATCAACTACCAGCACGGGCACTGGCCTAAAACAGACCCCAAAAATAGACAATAGATGACACAGTCAACAAAACAACAGAAGAGGGATATGGTAGAAGACAGTTAACATTATCAAATAATTGTTAGAAGCTACTGATAGGAAATTAGTTTGGTTCAGTTATGATCCATTGTATAAACTTCTACACTTCCTTCTACAAATGAATACACAGATTTGGGGAGCCTTCCGTAAAAGATATTGCATTATCATTGTTGGATGATCTGCAGATCATCACTATATTGTTTGGCTGTTTGTAATACATGCAAGAAAATGGTATAACGGGATATTTCAGCTCGGTTGTAGGTAATCAAATATTGAAAGTTGAAACCATTCAAAAAGCGGCTAAAAATCTTCATCCTCGACAGTAGACAACTAGAAAAAGTTTCAAGAAGAGAACTATAACATTATAATTTTTCATTAAATAATGTCAACTGAGTCGAGAGGCTTCTTACAGTGGCAACAATCTTCAATGTAAACAATTTAGCTTTTTGAAAAAAGATGACAGGCAACTGGCAGTCCTTACTGATCAGTTATGAATGCATAAAAAAATTTAATTAACAGTTACAAATACGTATCTGTTGCAAACCAGAAGTGAGAAATATGAAAACAGATCAAATGATGAATGAAAGTGCAAGAGTCGTTGATGCTTATTTAATAGCCGCAGATGCATTCGATTTGAATAGAAGCATTTTGATAGGCAAAGAGTGGCCAACAATGATGTCGATCAGGGTGGGGAGATTGGTACTTGGGTATTTAAGGGTTACAGTACCAGATGGGCTAATTAGATATGACACCTTTTCGGTACGCCGTGTTCGGAAATCTTGACGTTCTAAGAGCAGGGTACGTATAATCACTCCTTGCCACTTGAAATGGGTGACTGCACCAAGATTATGTTTATCAACATTGCCTCCTCCAATCTGAATGACATAATCCCATCGAAATTTGGCAAACTGCAAAGACTGAACAACTATATCTCTACCAAAACCAATTGAATGGTTTTATAATTATCCCTTCAAGCATTGGGAATGTCAACTGAGTTTTAGGCTAATGTAATCTCTGAGATATGTCACTTGCTCCAATTCTTCTACCCACTCAAGCAGCAGATTCCTCAACAGCATAGCCACTCCAAACTTCTTTTCATGTAAAGATCTTTAGCATTATAATTTCTCGTTAAGAGATGAAAAGAATTCAGAAGCTTTTCCAGGAAAAAGTTTAATGGACTATGTTAGCTCAGCGCATTTGCCACCTAGCAATTAAATCATTTTATAGTTGCCGCCTTCTTTCAACTCAGTCAAGCAACTAAAAAGTTCCATTCCCAACTCAAAAAAAAGACCCTTAGACCTATCACAGCTATATACAAATGAGAGACATTTTTAAACTCGCTTGAACTTCTATCATTCACTTCTATCCTTTGCTACAAACTTGGATACCAAACTCTACTTAATTCAAGTCAGCACCAAAAGAAATTACATTTTTTTTAGACTGCGGGAATCAGGTATAGCACCCTCTATAAACTACAGTGTGCCTGGTAAACTTCTTAACATTACCAGTGACGCTGGCACAACACATCCTCCACTACCATGTGGGCTGGGGGAGATCAGACCTCATGACCTCATGCTTTACCGTAGGAAGCTCTCACCAATCAGACAAGGCCCCAGCCCCAAAAGAAATAACATATAAGTTCAAAAGGTGCAGTTGGATTAGGAAGAGAGTAAAAACAGTGTATAGCAATGGGATCAAGCCAATGACATTCAGAGGTAATGTGTAAAGAACATATTGATCCTTGACTCAAGGTGTTCAAAAACAGCCCCTCTTAAAGCACATCTGTGTTCAATCTTAGCATACAAGTAAACAAACCACATAAATCTTAACATAATCAGCACCAGAAAGACACCATGCGGTCCCTGACAAAAAGTGTACTTCTGCCTATAAAGGTGATATGACGTGCTCTGTTTTATGAAGCTGCCAATATCATATGCCCTTATCACTACACCTATATACAAGTAACACGGAGCTCCTTATCACTGCTCTGCAATTGCATGACAGTCTATAAAGTTTGTACTTGTTATTTGTCAACGGTATATAGTATATATAGTATGTAAACTAATATGGTTTTATGCTGAACAAAAAAGTTATAGAGGTTCTTATCATTCACTGGTATATATGACAGTGTTACATTAATACGATGCTTGTAATGATGCATTGCAAGCTGTTTCTAGTGACTGTAATAGCAAATTAACTGTACCTAGTGATCGTCAAGCTGATTCTAATTAGATGATACTTAAAAGTAAATAGCCCATTTTCTTTAATGCATGATGCAAATGTTTTGACATTCTACTGGGAGGAATTCCTTGCAACGGCTAAAAGATGCAGAATGAAATAAGTCAAGAATAAAAAAAATAGACAACTCACCAAATACATACAATTAGTATGGAGCTCCAGCATGGAAGCGGTTTACAGTTAATGTGACAGCGTAAAGCTAATTATAATAAATGTAAGAATGTTGTTTTCTTCATTAACTTCCTGACTTTACTTATGATACAAGTGCTATAAACTTCTGACCTGGAAGTGCCTGGGACAACAAAAAAATACAGAATGGAATAAATTCTTACAGAAATAAATAAATACTGTGCACAAAAATGATTCCGGGAGAAACATAACCGTTGGCTACCTTACCCTTCATTTCATCTTGAATTACAACTTCGTTGGCTAGACAAACTGTTAAGAAAGCAACGGTGCGGAAACGCCTTCCTAATGCCAATTTATAGGGGAAATAATAAAGCGTTCGAATCTACTTCAGAATATTGAGATAAACAAAAGAAACAAGAACATAGAAAATGTCATGCACACAAGATAAACATAGGAGACCAAATTTACGTGGGAAACCCTTTCGGGAAAAAACCAACCACCAAAAAACCCAAGTGTCTTCTTTGTATTACAGTAACCAATGTTACATACAAACAATAATGTATTTTTGCATAGGCTCAGATTGTGTGTCACAATCAACCTGACTTTACACCACTTTGACACTGCTATTACATCCTTTTTGCCTCCAATTCCTAACAAATCCCACAGACATTTATACACTCTGTGATTCATTATAGAATTTGGTATAACAACTATCGCTCCATGAAACGGTTACTAGTAGTCTTGGCACTCCTCCAGTTGACGGTCCTTTCGGCATCGGGTCACTCCCTTCGCCTCAGACACTCCCTTCGGCATCAGGTCACTCCCTTCACCTCGGCTCACTCTGTTTGCCTCGGATCACTCCCTTCGCCTCGGATCACTCCCTTCAGCAACGGGTCACTCCCTTCGCCATGGATCACTCCCTTCGCCAAACGGATCACTCCCTTCGCCTCGGATCACTCCCTTCGACATCAAGTCACTCCCTTCGGCATCGACACTCCCTTCGCCTCGGATCACTCCCTTCTGCCTCGGGTCACTCCCTTCGCATCGGATCACTCCCTTCACTTCACTCCCTTCGCCTCAGAGACCCCCTTCAGCATCAGAACTAACATCGTATTGATGTATAGTATTCGTACTCTGGAATCCGTACTTGTACTCCACCTTCACCGTACATGCATCATCATCGTACTCCACATAGTACTTGTGTCGTACTCTGCAAGGTTTCACCCTACACATTTGTCTTAAACTACCCGTACGGTGTTTCACTATACGTTGCCTCAAACTACATGTATGGTGTTTCATCGTATGGTGCACAGCGACCGTACTCGTCATTCTCAACAATGTCCCACTTGACGAGGTACGTACTAATATCGCAGAGTTACTTAATATAACCATGTCCGCCATTCAAACTTAATCGTGTTCATTTTGATACCTCCAAGGTATACAATCATGAATTCAAAATCAATAACATATACAACCTGTAACATACAGTTTCAAGCCTCAAAGCACTATCTGCCACATATACACTAAGAAGCTCCCACTGAATACGCAATGTTTGCCTGATATGAATCCATTCAACAACATCACGTAGAAGTGCAACAACAAACTTGTAGCATCAAGAACATCAACCATGTACCATGTCCTTCTACATACACCTCTAGATGCTTGTCAGACTTCCTGCTGAAACCATCAATCGTTTCAACAAACACATCTCTAATCAGAAGAGAAAACATCACCACCGTCTCTAAGTATCCATGAGCACCTATAACCGATCAATCCATGCTAACTCCAAATACAGAACAACTTCATGAAGTGTCAAGCAAATGACCAATGTACTCAATACACAGCAACAAAAACAATATCAATGTCAAAGTTCCAACCATGGCCTCAGGAACATAAACATGACAACATGATCTAAAACATCTCAACCAAAGAGATAACATGCTCCATATGAACATACCATAACATGTCAAATGAAAACAAAATCCAAACCTTTATCAAAGACCATGTTGAGCCCTCAAGATGTCAACATCTTCAGTCACATGAAGATAAACATCTTCAAACAGTAATTCAACAAATGTGAAAAGATCCTTATCAGGATCTAAGATACCTTCTAACATCGGCAATACTAATGAAGATCATTTGCTAACATAAGAACCTACATCATTGCCAACAACTCCCACTGTACTATGGTGTCGAGTCACACATGGTATCATGACAAACATCTTCCACACGAAGATCGAATTAATCTACCAGTCATCATCAAATGACCGATTAGCCAAAGCAGCACTGCAAGCATCTTCATCTTCACTCTGAGAAGACTGTAAATCATAAGAACTCTTCATTTTCTTCTTCTCTTTGCAATCCTTTCAGATATGACCAGCCTGTCCACAGTTCCAACACTTCCCTTTGGACTTGTTTCCAGAATATTCAGACTTCGTGTCCTTGCTTTTGTCCTTCCATCTGTCTCGAACGGCGAGAGCCTCTACAACCACCTCAGAAGATTTCCTCTACATCTCCGACAGAAGTGCAGCACCTGCTTCATCCATTTTAAATTGGGTGGTAGTACTTCCGATGGCCATCACAAGGTGATCCCACGAATCAGGTAACGAGCACAACAATCACATGCAACACTCTTCTTCACTAACGACCACACCAACAAATGTTAGTTGTGCAATCACCATATTGAACACGTTTAGATGATCTGCCACAACCGTTGCTCTGTCCATCTTCAAAGAGTACAACTTCTTTCTCAGGAAGAGCTTGTTTACCAAGGATTTTCCTTGATAAATATTTCCCAACTTCTTCCACAAAGAACATGCAGATTTCTCTTCATGGACATTCAACAAAACAAAATGTGCAAGGCTCAACCTTATTAGTCCTCTAGCCTTTCTTTCCACCAGATTCCCAATTTTCCTGCTTCATGCCTGAAGGCTTTTTACCAGACCCAGCTATCCACAGATCTCGATCAACTAGCATATCTTCAACTTTAAGTTTCCACAACTCAAAGTTTGTCTCATTGAACTTTTCAATGTATATTCTCCCGGATATACCCGCCATCTCAATTTCCAAATGAACACTTTGCAAAACCCCACTAGAAACAAATTGACACAACGACCAACCCTACCCAACAAGGATAACAAAAAACTGGTTTGGCTCTAATACCACTTGTTAAGAAAGCAACGGTGCGGAAATGCCTTCCTAATGCCAATTTACAGGGAAAATAATAAAGTGTTCGAATCTACTTCAAAATATTGAGATAAACAAAAGAAACAAGAACATAGAAAATATCACACACAAGATAAACATAGAAGACCAAATTTACGTGGGAAACCCTTTCGAGAAAAAACCCACCACCAAAAAACCAGAGTGTCTTCTTTGTATTACAGTAACCAATGTTACATACAAACAATAATGTATTTTTGCACACGCTCAGATTGTGTGTCACAATCAACCTAACTTTACTCCACTTTGACACTCTGCTATTTCAGCCTTTTTGCCTCCAGTTGACGGTCCCTTCGGCATCGGGTCACTCCCTTCGCCTCAGAGACTCCCTTCGACATCAGGTCACTCCCTTCGCCTCAGATCACTCCCTTCGCCTCGAATCACTCCCTTCCACCTCGAAACTGACACCGTACTAAAGTGAAGTACTCATACTGTGGAATTTGTACTTGTACTCCACCTTCACTGTACATACATCATCACCGTACTCCACATAGTACTCGTGTCGTACTCTGCAAGGTTTCACCCTACACATTTGTCTCAAACTACCCGTACGGTGTTTCACTGTACGGTGCCTCACTACCTGTATGGTGTTTCACCGTATGGTGAACAACCGTCGTACTTGTCATTCTCAACACAAATACCTCGACCATTAAATAAGTCGGCTTTTATTGTAAAAGTTACTGTCCTCATAATTATATACATGAATAGAACCATCTTTAACTTTCAGCTTTATCCTCAATTAATTGCCAACCTAACCATTACTACACCTAAAACAATCATTGCAAATTAATTAGAATATCCAAATAAGCTGCACATTAATCGAATATCTGCATAATCTAAATCATCTATTTGAGGAAGAACGAACATGTACGCATATCTTCACCATCATGGAATAACATAACATTCATATTTGTACCTTGACGGACCAACACTGATCAAAATAATACAAATAAATTCAGAGTGTCACTGAAAGTTCCAACCAACCAGATATGTTATTAAATTCCATATACCATGTTGTTGCGAAATAAATTGTTCTTGTATGTTGACAACAAATTGGAAACCACCGAGAGCACAGATAACCACAATCAGAAGCAGCTAATTATGCTGCTGAATGAAGAGAACAAATTTTAAGCAGTACAGTACTTTAAGTGGAAACTTAAAGACAGACGCATTCAATACAAAATAGCAACTCTAATCGCAAGATTATTAGTCAGCAGCTAGAATTACAATGCAAAGAAATCAAGTAGCACAAAATAGAAAACACTGCACTTATTGCCAATGGAGAACGCTTCAAGCTTCAACCTTGTCTACCTTGAGGGGCTTAACAATTTCCCAAGTGAAATCAGGGTCATCTCTTCCAAAGTGGCCATATGCAGCAGTCTTCTGGAACCTCTGATTTCCACCTCTCTTTAAATCCAAGTTGATTGCAATCATGCCAGGTCTGAAATCAAAGGTCTCCTTGATGATGTTGAGGATTTCTTTGTCGGGGATCCTGCCGGTTCTATAGGTGTCCACAAATACAGACAGAGGCTCTGGCACACCAATGGCATAAGAAACCTGCACAATGCATCGCCTTGCAAGCCCAGCTGCCACAACACTCTTGGCAGCCTGTCTGACTATGTATGCTCCACTGCGATCCACCTTGGTTGGATCCTTGCCAGAGAATGCTCCTCCTCCATGAGCTCCCCAACCTCCATACGTGTCAATGATAATCTTCCTGCCAGTGAGGCCTGCATCTCCATGGGGCCCTCCTATCACAAACCTCCCTGATGGATTCAAGTGAAAGATGGTGTTCTCATCAAGGTACTTCTCTGGGATCACAGGCTTAATGACATGCTCCTTGAGATCAGCAGCAATCTGGTCATTGGTGACAGTTTCGTCATGCTGAGTGGAGATAAGAACAGTGTGTACACGTTCAGGAACCATGGCACCTCCTTCATTTCTGTACTCAATGGTGACCTGGGTCTTACCATCGGGCCTCAACCAAGGGCAAGTACCATTCTTTCTGACCTCAGTAAGTTTGGCACCCAGCTTGGTAGCCAAGACATGAGTGAGAGGCATGAGCTCGGGTGTTTCATCAGTGGCATAGCCAAACATGTGACCCTGGTCACCAGCTCCAATCTCCTCGGGCCTCTTGGTAAGATGCCCATGCACACCCTGGGCAATATCAGGGCTCTGTTGTTCAATGTTCACCAGCACCTTGCAGTTGTCAGCATCTAGACCCACATCATCAGAGATAAAGCCGATTTCTCTGCAGGTCTTGCGTACAATCTGTTCATAATCTACATTGGCCTTAGTGGTGATTTCACCGAGCACCATAACCATGTTAGTCTTGGTGCAGGTCTCACAAGCTACCTTGCTTTCGGGATCTTGCTCCAGACAGGCATCCAAGACTGCATCAGAAACTTGATCGCACAGCTTGTCGGGGTGCCCCTCGTTCACAGACTCGGATGTAAACAGAAAAGTATCCATCTACAACAGTCAAGATCCACAAGTCAGTCTTAAAAGTTCTCCACTTCACGGCCCCAAATGCAGAGATCTCTACACTATATGTTGCAATCAAGTTAATACTCCCAAATTAAAAACAAAAACCCAATGCATTCACGGATCTCCTGCCTCGACACACATTTACATAGACTTCATTGGGCGTCTAGAAATTACAACATGAAGCTCAAATTTCAAACCATTGAATCCTTACCCACAACCAGCACAAATAACAAGCTGCTAATCCAACAAACATATTTACATAAACTTCATTCGGGATCTAGAAATTACAACATGAAACTCAAATTTCAAGCTATTGAATCGTTTCCCACAACCAGCACAAATAACAAGCTGCTACTCCAACATGCTTATAACTCCAGCCATATTAACCCACTACCTGATAATTTTTCCCCAAACATTAAAGTGCCTACAAAACCTCAAACCCAACAGATTAAAACAATAAAAACGCAAGGGCAGCCATGAACATACCTTGGGCAGATAAAGTTGCTCAAAAAGAACAGAGCAGTAGCTAAGACAGAGAAAAATGCAGCGTCTGTAAGAGATTTGAAGCTCAAGAATACCCTCTTCCCTCCCAGCAAACTGCAATGGACACATTCTCTCCTCCCATTGCGCCAATTTAAAGCGCAATACAAACGACAGATGTAATCGGGAATGTGAAAAATCTAGCCCGTCTGTTATCCCGATCGAAATCGGACGGCTCGGAATGATGCACACCTTCTTTCCAACCGGGAAACGTCCGCGGACAGCTCAGCTCCGTAATTCGCACGCGGTGTGAATTCACCGGCTTGTATTCGCACGCCGGCAAAAGTAGAATTATGATCGGCGAAGATCCATTTTGACAGATACATTTTAATCTTGGGCCGCAGAATCGGTCGGTGACATTTTTTTCATAATCAATTTTGATTGTTACTCAGGGTAATGAACAGAATCAAAGCCAGATTCATTGTTTTTAATGTTTTACGTGGTTTTGTTGTTTTATGGAAAACGGAAACGAGGGTGGACCGGCTCTGGTTTCGAATAGAAATATTACCTATCTTAGACCTACCACATAGACATGGTTTTTTCATGGCAATCAAGTCAAAGAGAGCTGTTGTGATATTGCTATGAGGATTCAAATGTGTAGTTTTTTGAGTCAAACTCATTGACCCACGATTCATGAGTAGTGGTTCACATGAACCCATCTCTCATGAGAATGAATGGAACACTTAGCACACATTGGATCTAGGTGGAAAATATCTCCTACTTATCAAAGAGAGCTTTCAGCTAAATTTGGGAAAGTTAATGATGATTAGGGAGATCATGTCAGGATTTTTATTCACAAAGTTGTTTGAATGAGGAATTTTAATAATGTCTATGAGACCAAATAGTCTATGGGACCCTGCATCAAAGACCAAGATCGTTTTTCATCTCTCTTTTTTTTCATGTTATGAATCTATACCAGATTACCAGCGGTCTTGTGCAGCCTTGTTTCATCAGAAAGTTGATGTAGACAGTCCTCCAACAAATTGTCTTCATACTCAGAAAGTTGATGTAGACAGTCCTCCAACAAATTGTCTTCATACTACTCATGGACATCCTAATAAGGAGCACACTTGAAGATAAAGTGTCATAATGTTTCAACACAACCTTTACTATAGAAAATGCGTGTTCTCTCTTCCCAAACCTCCTTAGGAACCGTCTGTCTACCTGTCTCACACCACTAATGGTGGGATCTAGTCCTCAACTGCGTCACCAACAATCTAGCTTTACCTTTGATTGTCACATGTAAGTAGTCTTCATCCTCATGCCCCTAAGTGGGATTGAATGAATGAATGATTTTAATGACGTCCACGAGGCCCAGCAGCCTAAGGGACCAAAGGAACACACAAACTTAAACGATTTTCATAATCTTTTCCAACTTCGATCTTCTTTTATGAATCTTGACCAACAAACCCGCAGTTTGGTTGACCGTATCCTCTTCAAATAGATTGTTCATGTTGTCCACTTTCAAGATGGTTTCATACTTAGCCCGAATATCCTCATACGTTGTGCACTCCATGAGAAAGTGTCATTCAGTTTCAATTGCTCCCGTCCCACAAAACATGCAAATTCTCTCCTCCCAAGTCTCTTTGGGCCTCTTCCATCTGCCTGTCTCGCACCTGAGATGATGTGATCCCGTCCTCAAATTTGTCATTAGCAGCCTCGCTTTCCCTTTAATAGCAGCCCCTAAGTATGTTTTCTCCCCATGCTCCCCGGTTGGGTTGAACACTTGCATATAGTAAGCCTTTTTTCGACCGATGTTATTAGACCACATGACATTCTGAAACTTCTCTATGAGAAACATTTTTATGTCCACATTTGTATTAGGACACTCATGTAGCTTAATGTTCCATTTATTCAACCACTTATTATTTTGCTCCATCCATGTTTTCTTTCTACGGATAAGATCCTCATCCTTCACAATCTTTGGCCATCGTTGGTCATGCATGTTTTCAACTTTCTTTAAGTAACTAAGTAACCGAGTTATCGTTGAAGCTTCCAACGGAAAAGTCCCAGCTTCCGCTAAAAGGATATCGCAAGGTACAGAGGTCTTAACTTTGAGATTGCTTGTAATTAGGTGCTTCTGAATTCTCTCTAGTTGCCTCCAACCACGGTTTGACAGGCTACCACCCCACACCTCACAGCCATAAAGAACCATGGGCGTGACCAGCAAACCGAAAAGAGTCTTCCTGGTTTTCCAGTCCCAGAGTTCAGTCGTTCTGCGTCTGTTCTGGAGTAGATACAAGGCTTTCCAGCCCCCTTGTAACCTTTTAACGTGACAAGTCTCCTAGCTGAGTTTATAATGAAAATCAATTCCAAGATACTTGTATTCTTTCACAATTTCCAGAGGGTTGCCTTCAAAAAGGAACGTAATATGCTTTTCTTTTCTCCCTAGAGAGAAAATCATGATTTTGGTTTTGGTAATGTTCACCTGCATTCCAACCTCCTGGCAAAAGCACTCTAAGGCCCTTAAGTGATCCCGCAAACCTTGAGCCATTTTTTATATTAAAATAAGATCATCAGCGTATAAAAGAAGCTTCACAACATACCCTGCCAAATGCACACCTTCCCCATCCATTTTGTTTAACCAAGTTTCTAATTTATCAATGTATAGCCCGAACAAGGTTGGGGATAAAGGACATCCTTGTTTAACACCAATGTCACTACCAAAATATTCTGACATTCCTTCATTAGTTCTGATTTTGGCTCTAACTTTGTCATATAATCTATGTACTGCTTCTTTATACTCGTCAGGGATACCCAGTTCTATCATTATGTTCCATAACTTGTCCCTAGGTACCGTATCAAAGGCTTTCTTAAAGTCTACAAAACAACAATAAGCTTCTCCTCCTTGATTATCCCATATTTTCTCTATTAAATGACAAAGAGTGATGCAATGGTCAATGGTGGAATGCCTCGGTCTGAAACTCGCTTGCCCTCTAGCCATTTTTCCCTTGCCCTCTGCCCAACTGTTGATTCTGCATTCTATCATGCTCCCAAACAGTTTGTTGAAAAGAGGGTTGACCATAATAGTGTGGTAGTTAGATGGATTATTGATGTCAGTGCTTTTAAAAAGAGGGATAACCACAATAGTTACCCAATCTGCCGGAAAACGACACGGTTGAAGATACCTTGTATGTGAGGCGCAAGGATTTTCGCTCCCCACTTTAAAAATTCAGCTTGTGGCCCATCAATATCACTAGCTTTACCACTTGCCAATTTCTTTATCCCAAGCTTGATATCTTCAACCGTGAAGAGTTCCTCAAAAGTATTTACTATGGGAGGGACATTATTCTCATGAGGTCGTTCGTACAGTTACTTTGCATATTCAAGCCATTGAGCATCCGTAATAGTGTTCTCAATTTGTTTTCTCTTTTGCTGCAATTCTTTCCAAAACTTTTTGGGTCGTGCTTGCCAAGGGATATTAACTCTTTCCTTCTAGTCTTAACATATTCTTCCTTCTTTGCTTGAATCAATTTTGTATACCACTTCTTGAGTTCTTTGTTAGCATCCTTCCCTTTTATGGATCTCTTTGTAGCCTTACATTCCTCATCGTACCATGGGTTTGCTGGAAACGTATTAGTAGCCCTCTTTCTGCTACACGTTCTTTTACATGCTATAAGAGCCTTGTGGATTATAGAAACCAGCAAGCTGCTATCAACGTATTCGCATTCCTCCTTAACCTTGCCCCTCCCCGAGAGGATATTCATTTCAAGAAATTGTTGCTCAAGCCTCGCTTTGAAGATGTTTTTGTTTTCCTGATTTAAGAGGATCTTGCCTTTGTTTGTTGTTGTCTTTTGCATGTGGGAAACTTGTTTATTATGTGAATTGTTTGAAGCGAAGTCCAACTTAACAAATAAAGGCATGTGATCAGACTTCATCTCCATAGGGAAATCACCAATTTTGAACTCGAGAACTCTAGTAGTGAGGTTTTGCGAACAAATTACATAGTCAACCACACTTTGCCCATTGTATGTTTTGCATGTGATAGCGCCCGAATTTGGCTAGCCTCTTATCCCATTACAAATAGCGAAACCAAACAAACTGCACAACCCCAATAATTCTGAATCGAAATGTGAGACACCCCCATTACCATCTTCTGATGTTCTTTTCCAAGATTGACCGCTGCCCTCTACCAACCATATAGGATTATCATCCCCTTTTTCACTGCCAAACAGCTACAAAGACTGATTATTTGTTGTTCTAGCATTGAAGTCCCCAACTAACATTATTTCACACGTGATGCTGAAAATAGAAATATCATTTTTCAAAGAAGCATACGGATCTTCTCTATCTAAATTTCGCCTCTTATAGATCTTGGAGTTTTGTGGGGAAAAGTAACATGCAGACACCCTAAAGGTTATCTCATTCACTATAATTTGCAGCCAAATATATTGTTTATTTGGGTCTTCCTTTTTGAATTTCACAATGTCGTACCACTTCTCATGTATAAGCACCATGACCCCACCATGCCCTTTGTCTATCTCCTTCCCTTTATTCCAAACTGAGAATTTCCTATAGCCTTCAAAATCTGGCACCATGCATCCATCATGCTCATGTGTTTCCACTAAAATGATAACATCATTTCCCTCTACTATGGGCCCCACCCCAGGACCTCTTCTCCAAGGATAACCTCTGCAATTCCAACTCACAACCTTTAAGTGGTCATGTGGGTCCCCAAATACCTATTTCTCCTTTGAGAGACGCTCATTAATTTGGGCTTTCCCATTTTTCAACCAAGCCCATTTCCCCTCATTCCTTGTTGTTTTTACCTTTTTCCACTCTTTCCTTTGTTCTTCTTGCTGGGAAAAAGTTAGATCTTCATCTAGGTAGAAGTGTGTGCCTCTAAGTAGCCTTCTGTTTCGCAAGATCATATTCTTATCCTCCACATTTTTCAAGGTAGCACGTATGTGCGTGTCTCACCCTCCATCTATCTGTTTGCTAATCTCATTTGCCTGTTGAATACCTCATGTCCACTATTAGTAATAACTGAGAGGGGGGTGAATCAGTGGCTTCAAAAATTAATCCTTAAATCAACCCTTCAAACTTATAACCACAAATTATGTCTCAAGTTATCTTCTATCCTACAAGATGAATGTCATGAAATGCCTATATCAATTTACTACTTATCAGATTGCTCTGTTAAACCTTCTTCTGTATGTTTACCGATAAACAGTCATCTATTTACCAAAATACAGTAAATATGTAGAGTATACCGATCAATCCAGAATTAACAATGTCAGATACAAAGCAGTAAAGAAATGAATCATACACACATAACAAATGGATTTTTAACGTGGAAACCCTGTTAAGGGAAAAAACCACTGGGACAGGTACCCCAAATTTTCACTCTTCTGAAGTGAGCCATGTTAAGAGCCAACCCTGTTAAAGGTTACAAGCACACTGTTAGGTGTGACCTTGTTAGAGGGTTTAGAAATAGTTTGTCAACTAGTATCTACCATCTAATACTACCATCCTTGATCAAACACTCACTTGGCCTATCAATAGGTATCGGGCATATCCAATGCTACTTTTGTGATCAAAATTTTTGATACTCCTTAGGATGTATCTCAATTGAAAAAGACTTTTAAGTCCTGCTCGGTTAAGAGGCTTATATGCTTCAATGGTTAAACTGAAACACTAATGATCTGTTCATACATACAACTCAATTGTAGATTTTCAGATCTATTGTAGGTCCATTACTTCACTGATCAATATAATCAAATATATACCTTTGCTCCACACTTGTTCTGCTCTATGATGCTTGTCTCACTATTCATCAGTGTCTACAGAATCTAGCTCTTCCTTTAGCTTGTTGATCAGGACTGAAATGAAGACTTTCTTCTCCTCCAGATTTCCTTTAGCATCTTTCCTCTTCTCTTGTTCACCCCACACACACAATTCGTAATGAATTGAGTTTGTCTCTTATAGACATGATTTCCTCTTTTCTTGGATTTCTTGATCTTGGCATGTTCAACAATCTTTGCCAACATATTTAAAGCAAATCTCCAGTGTGATCTCGTAGAGAACTTGCCAATTGGACAACGCAGCTTTAAATCAATTACTTATCTCCGGCTTTATCTAGATGATTAAAATAATTATAAGTATCTGTTAACTCTATCTTTAGCTTCTTGATAGCTAAGCATTCTTGTTATTTTCTAAACTCTCTGTTCTATCAGTCAACACTTCAGTTAGTCATCGGTGATAAATGACTATTACGTCAGTGTGACTTCAGTTGTCATCAGGATCTCCATCCTTTGTTTTCTCCGTCGGGCAACACTGAAACTCTGCTCGTAAGTAATGTTGTGCATTTCCTCGTCGGGCAACACTGTGACTTTGTTCTTTTACTCTGACCGTTGGGTGCACTCTGTCAGTGTATGTAGTCACTTAGTGAATACTTGACTTAAATGCATTACTGATAGCATAGTCTTTGATTCATCGGTTCTTTGAAGTCTTTGGCAGTATTACAATGACCATACAGATTATATCAAGTTGACATCAATGACAATACAATACATTAACTGATTTAATGTCTTGCATAATCGTCAACTTAACATCTTTAAACATTAAATCAGTTACATGTCATCAATCTCTCCCTTTGGCATTGATGGCAACATACTACATTATCATAATATACTATTGCTAATACAATATGAAATATACAGTTTCATCAAGCTTTCCTAATGTAACTATTACAAATGTCTAGCTATCGGTAAGCTCAAATAGCTTTGATTTGATTCTTACAACTTTCTATTCTGTCTTCAATCCCTTTACTGGATGGATGTAGAATCTTTCTTTCTCTGGTGTGATGTGTTCTCCTTCTGTGCCAAACTATCTCCCTTTGATTGTTCTCCATTCTTGTGATGTTTTCTCTCCCTTTCTATTTGCTTCTCTCCCTTTGATGATAATTACTCCCTGAGATGATAATGGATAAACTCTCTATATGATAATGAGATATCTCTCTCCCTTTGACAGCAATGTCAAACAACTTTTAAAGTAATGTATTTGACAATAATGTCAAGCGGATCCTTTCTATCTATAATATATTCCTTGAATTTCCCAATCCATCGGTAATAACTCCGTTGCTTGGAGTAGATAAATACCTTGTTGTGTATAGATTTATCTTTGAAGTCGATCTTTCTGCTTGCATAAACATGAGTGATATTCTGATAATATGTAGGTTGATGCAGCCTTCTATTCAGCTTACTGACCAGTAGACAAGGGTCTAACCCCTAGTCTCTTTCTCAAGTACTCAAATGCATCCTTGGGTAGCGGCTTGGTGAAGATATCGGCCAATTGTTCCTTTGATTGCACATACTCAAGTATCACCTCCTTTGCCTAAACTTGTTCTCTTAAATAATGATACTTGATGGCAATATGCTTTGTTTTAGCATGCATGACTAGATTCTTGGAAATGTTTATTGCACTGGTATTATCACAGTAGATAATTATTGGTTCTAAAATTTTCATATGTATACCTTCTAGTAACTGTTTGATCCATGCAATATTTGAGCAGTTTGCAGCAGCAGTAACATACTCTGCCTCTGCAGTAGATTGTGAGATGCATCCTTGTTTCTTGCTGATCCATGTGACAAGTCTGTCACCCATGAAGAATGCTCCTTCAGTTGTGCTCTTTCGGTCATCAAGATTTCTAACCCAATCAACGTCAGTAAAAACCTTAATTTCAAATTTGCCTTCTCTTTTGTACCATAAGCCATATTCCTCGGTATTCTTCAGACATCTTAGAATTCTTTTCACAACAGTCATATGTGATTCTCTGGGATTAGGAAAAAATCTAGCAATTATTCCTATTGCATGTGCAATATCTAGTCTAGTATGTACAACATACATGATTTTTCCAATCATTGATCTGTACAAAGTCTGATTTATCTCTGATGACTTGTCCTCCTTTGTCAGCTTACATCCAGTTGCCATCGGTGTTCCAACTGGTTTGGACTCTTCCATCTTGAATATTTTCAGTACTTCTTTGATGTACTTGGATTGTGTAATGAAAATA
>MU228431.1:2119462-2140498 GCA_018584345.1 Thuja plicata | reverse complement strand
TTCAATGTGTAAACAACAGTACTGACAACTTCCCTCCAGAAGATTTGGGTTATGCCTTTCTCTATCATCAGTGTCCTTGCCTATTCCTTCTTTCAACAATTTCATTCTGTTGTGGTGTTCTCGGTGCAGAGACATGTCTTTTTATTCCATGCTCATTACAAAAGTTAGTGAATTCATCTGATGTAAATTCCCCTCCTCTATCTGACCTTAATCATTTTAACTCCTTATCACTTTGCTTCTCAACCATTGCTTTGTACCATATAAACATCTTAAAGGTGGTAATTTAATCTCTTTGCAATTAAAACAAATAAGTGGTAATTTACCTTTGTATTTACCTTTGCCTCTTTGCATTCTTCTAGCCATAAGTGCTTCAATTTCATCAAGATCATCTTCTTCACTTTCACTATCACTATCTTTTCTCGTAGTGTTTTTATGACTTGATTTACTTATTCTCATAGAAGTTCTGAATGCAGACTCTATGTTTTGTAAGACACTATTATCAAAGTTATTCATCTCAAATGAAATCAGTCTTCCAATCAAACTATCTAGAGTAGCATTGCTATTTGCTACTGCTCTCATTTCTTGAATGACAGATACTCTAATAGCATAAGTAGGCAGTAAGGTTCTTAGAATTTTAATTACCACTGTATCTTCTTTTAGTACACCTCCAACTCCTCAGATAGCATTGACTACCTCTTTGATTCTTGTGTTGCACTGAGTGATGTTTTCACCTTCTTTCATTTTGAGATCATCAAACTTTCCTCTAAGGATTTCTGCCTTGGCCCTCAAAACATTCTTGTCACCACCATGTACAAGCTTTAATTTGTCCCACATCTGCTTTGTAGTTTTGCAGGTTTTGACTTCTTCAAATTCAACATCAGAGAGTGAGGAAGCAAGTTCTATCATCATGTCGTTGTGTTCATGCTTCTCTCTCATTTGCTCAACTGTTGGTGCTCCTGTGGGCAACACATATTCAGTATCTAAGTATTGAGTAACATCATTACCTGATGACATTAATTTTTGCCATTAGTATACTTAAGTGAAAAACATGATAAAGGTCATCGGTATAGGCATAACTGACGGACAACATACTACATAACTGACAAGATAACAATGCTTGACATAAAAATGCTAAGTTTTAGAATTCCCCGACGAACACTAACAAGTGTTGAACCGACGATAAAGCATAAAGGACATCACTGACGGTACAATTTTGTGAACATCACCGATAGAGCAGAAAAGGCAAGGAACCCAAAGAACAATTCAAAATACGGACACCGACGGAGCAGAAGATTGACAGAGCAAAGAATGAAATAAAACTGACAGACTGATAGAGCAGCCCGACCATCAGAATCGACATTCAGTTACAGAACCCACAAAAAGTGGATCTGACTTTCCACGTCAAATAAAACATTGTAATTCTATTTATAGAGTTTTAATTTGTTTTAAAACTTACTTGAGGGTCAAGCAAACATATTGTAAATGTTTTAAAGCATCCTAACGGATCTAAAACATAACTAACTAAAGATCAAGGTCAAGTTGTAAACCTTAGATCTAGAGTTAATTTGAAAAGCGTGAATCAAGAATGGACCTAGAAACTAGTATATATAGATGTTCAATCATTTGTAATAGGTAATGAGTTGGAAAATGATTGTAGCCACAAAGAGCATCTAAGCAATAGAAGTGAATTCATGCAAAGTTCATAAACAAATCATATCAGTTCTCAAGAACACAGACAAGGCTACTGACGAGCAGAGACAAGGTATCATTCAATCACTCAAGGTGATTACATATACATTGTAAGCTTTATAAGATCTATTATCAGCAATTAGAGATTGCATATACTATCAGATCAACATTTATAATGTAATTGCATTCTAACAAGTGCATCACAGCAGAAATCCTTTAGTAGAAGGTGGACTTAACAGTTCTTGACAAATCTCTTAACAGAGTGCACACCCAATGGTGTTGCTAAAGCTTCAAACAAAGTAGATCCTAATAGGTCTCCACTCTAATACTCCTAACAAGGTAGATCATCATAAGTGATCAAATTGTAAGCCTTAACCGACTCCCTTCTTATCTGCAGATAGTGAAGTTTTATGGGTGACATCCCCACCGCAATTTTTACTTCCTAACAGGAGTTTTCTATGATATCATATCTTGTGTTATGTGTTATTTACTTTTATATATGTTTTTTGAATGTTTACACATGTAAAGAACTTATGTTATGATTTCACATACATAAAGAAAGATGAACAGATAGATAGGTGAATAAACAAATCTGATGACACAAAGGTTAATGGGCCAATCACATAAAAAGTTATAGAGATACTGATTCACCCCTCCCCTCTCAGTACATCATTCCAGTAATTCCAACAATTGGTATCAAAGCTAAGTCTCTTTCTTGAAAAGCTTAAAGACTTAAGAGAAAAGATCAAGACAATGGAAAAGTACAGACTGGACAAGACTATTGAGAATGAGCAGTTACAAATTCATATTTACTATGAGTAGTACAAAGAGGCGAGAGTAAGCATGAGAAAGTTACTTGATGAAAGAAAGATTATGGCAACTAGGCTTAATGAGAAAGATTATCAAGAAGAGGAGATCCCAGATTACTTCAACTCGACTGAATCAACAACAAACAAAGCATCATACACATTAGTAGAAGAAATCACAAATCTACAAGAGGTCAATCTACACCTGACAGAGCAAATCAAGATGTTGTAAATCAGTCAAGAGACTCAGATGGTAAAAATGATTGATGTCATGAATGATTCAATAAAAGCTAAATTAGAGAGAACATTGACTATTGATGATAGGAGGAAAATCACAGAGAAGTTACAAGAAAAAGAATCAAAGATTCAAAGACTTACGGATCATCACCATGAGATTACCAATCAGATTATTCTTATGAGTCAAGAGGCAAACAGATTAAATACTGAACTCATTGAAAGAATACAGATCATCGGTGAGCTAAGAGAAGAGAATGAGAAGCTAAAGCATGAAGTCAGAATTTAGAATCAACACAATGAATTAATCAAGAAAGCTAAAGATAACAATAAAAGAATGGATGATTTTCTTGACGGACAAAGAAGAGTCAACAACTACACAGGTATAGGGTACACCGACAATGGAGAATCATCTAATCAACCAGATCTAAGGAATGTTTATGCAACTCCAAGAACCAAGAAGTTGTCATGCAATCACTGTGGAAAACCAGGCCACACCTCAAACATTTGCAGAAACAAAATGAAAGGTATTCCTCAATCACAATCTACTTTCATTGGTAATTGTTATAAATGTCACAAGAAAGGACACAAGGCATATGAATGCAGATCCAAGATGAAAAATCCAAAGAAGGAAACCTACATGGAAAAGTACTGTCCTACCTGCAAAATGAATGGACATACACATCAGGAGTGCTGGAAAAACAACAAGAAAGCATGGACACCAAAAGAACCTGATAATGGCTATAAACTGACAAGAATCAGTAACTCATATGTTTGGGACTATAACACATGGGTAAACTACACAACATGTGGAAGGTATGGTCATATTTATGCCAACTATATGAGAAAATGGACTAGAAGACCAAGAGGATGGACCAATCCAGGTATGGCATGTTTACATTGTCATAAGGTTGGACATGTGGTAAAATATTGCAAAGACCGACTGATAGACACAAGCACTTATCCCAATGGAAACACCATTGATGACATCAAGAAGATGAGAAACAAGATGTAGAGAAAAGCTACTAACACTGAAGGTGCTAGAACAAGCAATGCAAATGATGACACCCCATCCAATGGATTTGGTGGCGTCACCATTCCCAACTAATTTGCATAAGTAAGTATGGAACTGCATTATGACAAGTTATATTATGCATCGGTTCCATTACACATTGATCATATTGACAAAATTAGCATTATTGAAGATGCACGATATTGTTACTTGTAATATTATTGAAAAACAATTCCATCGATTAATGGGTACAAATAAGCATTGGTGAACACACATAGTAAATTTGACACTACTTACCAAAATGTATCGGGCATTACACAAAAGCCAAGTCACTAAGTGTAATCGACAGACATCGGTGATCTTTGAGCCAACAGAAATTGTCATCGCCATTCTACCGACAAGCATTGATGAAATCACCAAAGCTGCTAGCTACCACTGAAACCGAAGATGTTATTTATGCCTCAACCAACGAACTCAGTCTTTGTATACCAACAAGTTGTTGGACATTAATGACAACTTAGGGCACAAAAGTTATAAAAGCGTGACGGAAGAACTCATTTCACACCCGTGATTTTTTAGCAAGAAAGCAGAGTGATTGAAGAGCATATTGAAGTACGAACTTAGAAAGATTCCAACTCAACTCAATAGATTCACAAGCGATCACAGAGATTCAGTAAGTACCTACAATCACCGACCGCAGTGTTTAAATTTACGGAAAGCCCTAAATTTCAAAATACGATGGCATCTACTTCAAGAACAACAAAATTGAAAGAGGATAAGAAGAAAACGATTAATCTTATTAGAAATAGTACTTGTGTTGAACCTAAATACAAGTTACACCCATAAATTACATCGCAGCCTGATGATTCTGGAGCATTCTCCAGAATCTCACCTAGGGTTTTGCTAGTAGAGGACGTAAGGTCGTATATTCATTGTAAGACCTTGGAATTAGGAGATCTAGACCTAGAAAATTCCTATAAGGCACTATGTGATGAAACTAGAAACCTGAAAGAAGAGCACAAGCATCTGGAAGTGAAAGGTCTAACAAATGCATTACACTTTCCTAGGGTTTTTAAGACCGAATGGATACAGATAGTTCTCAGCAGAATGCATAACCAGACATTATGGCTTGATGAGCCTAAATGAATAACAAAAGATGTTATTCATGCGGTTACTGGATATCCCACAACCGACAAGCCAAAAGGTCACAAGTACCCATCCTTGAAGGAAGTAGAAAATTTGATAGGTGAAAAATTAGACAAAAGAGGTCTCAAGGTTAACAACGTCACCGACGAAGAACTTAAGTTTGGTGCATGTGTGATAGGATATAAAATATTTCAGGCCAACAGAATGAATAGCATAACAAGCACTGCTATGAGCACAACCTACAAGATCATCAAAGAAGGAAAGAAGATGGATCTTGCAAAAATATTGTTAACTCAACTTGAGGAGAACATGAACACCATAAGGTCATCAAGGACAAACACTTGTAAGTTTGGTTCTCTTATTATGTGCATATTCTTTTACTTTGAAGAATACTTTCCTTCCATAGGAAAAGTAGTATAGGACACAAGAAAACCAATCACCATACAGATATGTGAGCACATAGAATCATTAGATACAAATTTTGATGACCTAACGAATGAGTATTTCAAAGGATTTAAGGAAAAGATGCAAGCTACAACAAGGATACCTGAGAGTTTGATAGAAGAACACAAGGAAGACATATGTTTTATGGTAGACATTGATTTTACCTATATCAAACCAGTAGTACCAAGAAAATCTTGGCTATCACCATTAGATTATGAGATCAAAACAAGACAAGCTACTAAGTGCATCCAAGCACTATTGAATGAACCAGTGGACGACAAGCAACCAAGATTCGACACTTATGAAGAAGCCAAACCAAAAATCAAGTCAGATCTTGTTGTCGAGAAAATTGTAAACAAGAAGAAAAAATGGTAAAAGACTTAACCAAAAAATTTGCAGTTACTGAAGAAGGTGAAGAGGAAACAAAAGGAAAGTAGGAAGAAACCGAGGGCCAGTCACCCATCGGTGGAGATACAGAAAAGAGTGATTTAGAGGCCACACAGTCAGATTCACCGCCTCCTCCTCCACCTAAGAAGTCAAGAATAATTGTTGCTTCAAGGACAAGAAGCAAAACAACAAAGGAAGCAACTCCTTCATCGTTGAAGAAAGGAAAAGTGAGAACCTACAAGAGGAAACCTGTCTCACCAAAGGGGAAATAGACCAAAAGGAGGAAGTTAAATAGAACAAGAGAAGATCTAGAAGACTCAGCTATGGATGAAGCTGACATAGAAGTACAAAAAGGGAAAGAACCCTTGATTCCAAAGACCATTGATGAAATATGTAAGAACATTTCAGAATCACCATCTATTTCTTTTCCTAACATTAGGAAATGGTTGAAATTTGATCCAGAGGATCAAAACAAAATTGAAGAATCTATAATAGCTAAAATGTGCAAACACCATTATGTTCCACTTCAATTCTCAGAATATGACGTACCCAAGGAACTAACAGAGAGATTGTCTACAAGATGGACATTTGCACTTCACCAAAAAAAAGAGATAAGAGAAAAAATACTTGTTACTCTTATGCCTTATGATTCAAAGAAGGAAGAGATAAGTGAAATGATGAAAAGTATGAAAAGGAGTTCTCACCCAAAATGAGATCATACAAATTTCTCAAAGGGAAGCTAATTGAGCTAGATCAAGAAAGCATTAAGAAGTGGTGCAAAATACTCAAAAAGCCCAATAAGGAAGCTAGCCCGGAGAAAGAACACAACATCATTAAAGATGTACAGGATGATTCATCAGTGGAATTGGACAAAGAAGAGAGTGATATAGTAGGCCCCAAACATACTAAAGTTGTAGATGAGGTATGGCCCGACACTACTCTTGACAAAACTCAGAGTGATGAAAGCCAAATTCCACCAAGCCCAATTCATATTGATTTGAATGATGAAGCAGAAGTTACAAAAGAAGAATTGACAATAAAAGGTAACTTAAATAAGGATGTCAATGATGAAACATGGTTAAATAATGTCATTAATAACATTACAGGAAAAGACCCTGCAGAAGAAGTGCAAAAAGATGAATATATCACTATTGCACAAGGTAATACCGATGGACAGGACACACTTACTGACACTGCAGAGGTAAATACACCAACCAACATAAAAATATTGATAGAAGCTATTGATATTGATTTAAGTCAAGAGAAATCATCTAAGAAAGATGATGATATACCAAAGGACACGGGTAATGAAGAAAATAAAGATGCATCAGACACTCAAAAAGATACAGACACAGAGATGAAGGATGCAACCGACACTCAACAAAAAGTGTCTATTGAAAAAGACAAAGGAGAAGATATTAACAAAGATGAAACATTGAGAAAGGATGAAGAGAAAGAAAAAATTGAAGAAGTTAAGCAAGATGATAGCATGAAGCAAAAGGAAGAAAAATCTGTTGATACACCCAAGGCCAATGAAGAGAAGTCTTCACACAACCAACAGGTGGACTCTGAATAGAAGCAACAAGAAGCTTCATCTTCTCAACCTTCACCTACCAAATCAATCCAATCTCAAGATCTACAGATGGTAGTTCACCAATCTGTCTCTCAACCAAAGAAGAAGAAGAAGAAGAAAGTAAAGAAGAAAGAAATCTTGGTAGTAACACTTGATGAGGTAATTGAAATACCTAAGTGGGATGTATCTACTTTGGATACTGAAACACTTCAAAAGTTTGGAGTGATATGTCAAAGAAAAGCCATATAGGAGAAAATGAAAAAGGAACATAGGGAAGCCCAAGCACTTGACAAAGCTAGGGATATACTACATCAACTTGTTCCTGATACAAAAATGAAGATAACATATCAATCATGGAACAAATTGCAGTTCTTATCGATGCCATCACTACTCAAAGTGTAGATGTAGAGCAGGCAATGGAAGAACGAGCAGAGAAGAAGTATCAACACAAACTAGTTGAAAAGATCAGCCAAGAAGTGGTAGAGAACAAGATAAAGCTCTCTAAATTAGCAAGTCAATTAGAACCTATGATTGCAGAAGTTATTACCTTAGTTCAACAAATGTGCACACTTGAAAATTTCACAAAAGAGAATAGTGAAAATTTGTCCCAGCTAGATTCAGATCTAACAGCAAGTGCACAAAGTTTAACCTCTGATGCAAGTTGCATCATGACAAGATCACAAAGGTAAACAGGTTAAGACAAGAGATATGAGATGTAGAGACACAATTTAGAAATGAGGTTACCGAGATGCAGGCTCACATATTTCCAAACCTCACCACTCTGCAACAACACATTACAGATGCAAGGAATCTCATCTCAACCCTGGAGATGTCTATGGTAGACAACATCTATGATATGCATGTAAGGATATCACTTGAGCACATGGCTATAGAAAATTTGAAGGAGAAATGGGAGAAGATGATGGAGGAAATCAAAGCCTCACACTCACACATTTTTGAAAAGATGTAAGTACCTTTGCCTTTATTATCAAAAAAGGAGGAATGAATAGTACATATGTACAATATACTACATTAGCAGAAAGAGAAAAGGATATGTATGTTGTATGTACAGTATGAATATGTAAAAATAGATATGTACACTATTTCAAATATCAAAAAAAGGGAAGGCAATCATATGTACATAAACTTACACTTACATGCATATCCATAGGGGGAGTCATTTCATGACTAAAAGAAAAATGACTAAGGATGAAGTATACACATGTGTACATACTAATACATTAAGTATGTTGCACATATCAGTTTTTGATACTAATGTCAAAGGGGGAGATTGATGACATTAAGTTTTTCCATTAGTATACTTAAGCGAAAAACATGATAAAGGTCATCGGTACAGGCATAACCGATAGATAGCATACTGCATAACTGACGAGATAACAATGCTTGACATAAAAATTCTAAGTATAGAATTTCCCGACGAACACTGACAAGTGTTGAGCCGGTGACAAAGCATAAAGAACATCACCGACGGTATAGTTTTGTGAAGATCACCGACAGAGTAGAAAAGGCAAGGAACCCGATGAATAGTTCAAAATAGGGACACTAACAGAGTAGAAGACCGACAGAGCAAAGAATGAAAGAAAATCGACAGACTGACAAAGCAGTCCGACCATTAGAACTGACAGTCAGTTACAGAACCCGCAAAAAGTGGATCTAACTTTCCACGTCAGATAAAACATTGTAATTCTATTTATAGAGTTTTAATTTATTTTAAAACTTACTTGAGGTTCAAGAAAGCATATTGTAAATGTTTTAAAGCATCCTAATGGATCTAAAACATTACTAACTAAAGATCAAGGTCAAGTTGTAAACCTTGGATCTAGAGTTAATTTGAAAAGCGTGAATCAAGAATGGACCCAGAAACTAGTATATATAGATGTTCAATCATTTGTAATAGGTAATGAGTTGGAAAATGATTGTAGCCACAAAGAGCATCTAAGCAGCATAATTGAATTTATGCAAAGTTCATAAACAGATCATATCAGTTCTCAAGAACATAGACAAGGCTACCGAAGAGTAGAGATAAGGTATCATTCAATCACTCAAGGTGATTACATATACATTGTAAGCTTTATAGGATATGTTATCAGCAATTAGAGATTGCATATACTATCAGATCACCATTTATAATGTAGTTGCATTCTAACAAGTGCATCACATTAGAAATCCTTTAGTAGAAGGTGTACTTAACAGTTCTTGACAAATCTCTTAACAGAGTGCACACCTAACGTTGTTGCTAAAGCTTCAAATGAAGTAGATCCTAACAAGTCTCCACTCTAATACTCCTAACAGGGTAGATCATCAGAAGTGATCAAATTGTAAGCCTTAACCGACTCCCTTCTTATCTGCAGATAGTGAAGTTTTGTGGGTGACATCCCCACCATAGTTTTTACTTCCTAACATGAGTTTTCTATGATATCATATCTTGTGTTATGTGTTATTTACTTTCATGTGTGTTTCTTGAATGTTTACACATGTAAAGAACTTATGTTATAATTTCACATACATAAAGAAAGATGAACATATAGATAGGTGAATAAACAAATTTGATGACACAAAGGTTAATGGGAAAATCACATAAAAAATTTTAGAGGTACTGATTCACCCCTCCCCTCTCAGTACATCATTCTAGTAATTCCAACATTACCAATACCTGATAAATGGAGTCTTATTCTGCTCTGCCATGAAGCAAAATTATCTTTGTTCAACTTGGGCACATCTTGTGATCTTTAGCTTAGGTATTGAAACTTTCCTTTCTAAGTACACAAGCTCTGATACCAATTTTTAGTAATAACTGAGAGGGGGGGGGGAGTGAATCAATGGCCTAAAAAATTAATCCTTGAATCAACCATTCAAACTTATACCCACAAATTATGTCTCAAGTTATCTTTTGTCCTACAAGATAAATGCCATGAAATAATTATATCAATTTACTACTTGTTAGATTGCTTTGTTAAACCTTCTTCTATATGTTTACCGATAAGCAGTCATCTATTTACCGAAATACAATAAATATGCAGAGTATACCGATCAATCCATAATTAACTATGTAAGATACAAAGCAGTAAAGAAATGAATCATACACACATAACACATGGATTTTTAACGTGGAAACCCTATTAAGAGAAAAAAACACCGGGACCAGTACCCCAAATTTTCACTCTTTTGAAGTGATCCCTGTTAAGAGCCAACCCTGTTAAAGGTTACAAACACACTGTTAGGTGTGACCTTGTTAGAGGATTTAGAAATAGTTTGTCAACTAGTATTTGGCATCTAATGCTACCATCCTTGATCAAACGCTCACTTGGCCTGTCAATAGGTATCAGGCATATCCAATGCTACTTTTGTGATCAAAATTTTTGATACTCCTTGCGATGTATCTCAATTGAAAAAGACTTTTAAGTCCTGCTCGGTTAAGAGGCTTATATGCTTCAATGGTTAAACTAAAACACTAATGATCTATTCATACATACAACTCAATTGTAGATTTTCAGATCTATTGTAGGTTCATTACTTCACTGATCAATATAATCAAATATATACCTTTGCTCCACACCTGTTCTACTCTGTGATGCTTGTCTCACTGTTCATCGGTGTCTGTAGAATCTATCTCTTCCTTTAGCTTGTTGATTAGGACTGAAATGAAGACTTTCTTCTCCTCCAGATTTCCTTTAGCATCTTTCCTCTTCTCTTGTTCACCCCACACACACAATTCGTAATGAATTGAGTTTGTCTCTTATAGACATGATTTATTCTTTTCTTGGCTTTCTTGATCTTGGCGTGTTCAATAATCTTTGGCAATAGATTTAAAGCAAATCTCTAGTGTGATCTCGTAGAGATCTTCTTGCCAATTGGACAACGTAGTTTTAAATCAATTACTTATCTCCGGCTTTATCTAGATGATTAAAACATTGATAAGTATCCGTTAACTCTATCTTTAGCTTCTTGACAGCTAAGCATTTTTGTCATTTTCTAAACTCTATGTTCTGTCAGTCAAGACTTTAGTTAGTCATCGGTGATAAGTGACTATTACGTCGGTGTGACTTCAGTTGTCATCGAGATCTCCGTCCTTTGTTTTCTCTGTTGGGCAACATTGAAACTCTGCTCGTCGATAATGCTGTGCATTTCCTTGTCGGGCAACACTGTGACTTTGTTCTTTTTACTCTGACCGTCAGGTGCACTCCGTCGGTGTATGTAGTCACTTAGTGAATAATTGACTTATATGCATTACTGATAGCATAGCCTTTGATTCATCGGTTCTTTGAAGTCTTTGGTAGTATTACAATGACCATACAAATTATATCAAGTTGACATCAATGACAATACAATACATTAACTGATTTAATGCCTTGCATGATCATCAACTTAACATCTTCAAACATTCAATCAGTTACATGTCATCATCCACTTGAGCTGATCTTTGAGAAAGTCACTCGTTAAAATGTCAGTTCTCTCTTTTTCTCCGAAATCTTTCACTCCTTTGATAATAATATTTGTCACTTTGTTACGTTTGTCTTGTTCCTCTTTTATTTGTATTTTGACTTGTTGTTCAATCATTCCCTTTTGTTTGTGTGTTGATCCGCTAACCACTTGAGACCAAGATTTGGCCTCTTCTATCTGTGCCCTTAGTTGAGTTTCTTTAAATTCCATATCAGCTAAGGTTGATTGAATTTCCTTTAATTGCATTGTATCCTCTTCTTTCCTTAATTCTGATCCCTTACTTCCAGCTGCTCTCCATTGCTCCAATTCTTGTTTTATGGTTTCTAGTTCTTGTTGTCCTATCTCCATTTTGACCTGCATGTTTGAGATTTTTTCCTTTAGAATTTTGTTCCCTTTCGATTTTGCTTGTATACTCTATCGCTTCATACACTTTATTTTCTCCTTCCCAACTCCTTGCTTCTAAGACCTCCATCCTCTTTTTTATATCCATGAGTTCCTCAACATATAGTTCTGAGGACCATGTTAGTGGTGTTGAAGTTGGGTTGTAGAAGATTTTGCCCTCTAGATTCTCTTTAGTGCTATCCAATTTATTCATTGGGTCTATTTTTCCCTGATTGAACTCTTTCACATAGTGGATTTTTTTCTCCCCATTTGCTTTGTCCACATGGCAGCCTCGAGTTTCTCTAACACAAGTATTTTTATCTCTTCATTGGTGTCAAGACATTTTTTAATGTCAATGTCCTATTAGAGTAATAATTTAATTGACTTATTAATTAAATTGTTAAAGTCACTTATTATATCTAGTTCACTTAAGCTAAACTTTAGGCATATAATAATTAATTCATTGTTAATTATTATCATACAACCTAGGTTTCTCCCCTTTTTAGGGTTTTGATCACTTTTTATAAGGTTTGATCTCTTTGTATTTGTAAATCAATTTTGATTGATCTTGAATCATCTTGTATTTTGTATTCTGTTATTGAATCAATTGAGGATATTTCATCTTTCATAGATTTATTGTTTTTGGCCTCCATAGTTTTTGATTCTCTCTTTTTGTGACAGGTGTTTGCATGCAAGTGATTCTTGGGAGCTATAGGATTGATAGTTTTTCATCAACTCCAATATAGTATTAGAGCTCCAGATCTTCATGCCCATGTTCTCTTCATGAGAGATTTGACTTTGTTCTTCAGATCTGTATTTTCAAGAGGTTTTCTGCTTTAGATTTTTGTGGATCTGAGGGGAGTTATTTTTCGGTGAACTTTGGGCACAAATCAAAAAATAACTCCCCTCAGATCCACAAAAATCTAAAGCAAAAAACCTCTTGAAAATACAGATCTGAAGAACAAGGTCAAATCTCTCATGAGGGGAGTTATTTTTCGGTGAACTTTCAATTGTTAATATAAGGCTCGTCCAATTTGAACACAATTGAAATATGTGCCCTCTTTTTGCATGCATGACCTTGGCATGCTTTTTGAGGCAAAAAACACTTCGATTTCCACATCATCTCAGTTTCCATGCCGCCTCAAAATTCACGCCATCGAACTGACAAAAGGAACAAATAAATTTAAAAAAAATAAAATAAAAAATCTTGGTAAATCTACCAAATTTGCCTGAAAATTTAGCATCTCTGCCAAATTTAGTGGGGCTTCGCCAGATTTAGCAGAGGTTTCTTGGAGTTCTTGTTTTGGAGCCCTCTTCGGTTTTTTGCTCGTATCTTGAGAAAACGGAGGCATTTTTCACCAAACAAGATATCGTCAGAAAGCTAGTTTTGAGTCCGACCTGATTTTGTAGGTTTAGTTTTTTTTATTTTGTCATCTTGCAGGGGTTTTTGCCAGTCAAAGTCAAGGTTCCTTTTTGCACTCCGGGAGCCATATCTTTCTCATCTAGACTTTGATTTTTGACTTCCGTACATCATTGGAAAGATGATTATGTGCTCTATCTTATTTTACGGGTCTCACATCCAGAATATGCTCCAAGTACATTTTATTTCAGTTTTTTTTCAATCTAATGATTATCTTGGATGTTTCAGGTCTTGTGATCATTTTCCTTTCATGGGTTGACTCATTTTTAGATGTTACATGTGTTCTTATAGCTTTATGTCATTCATCAGCATTGTAGATTCTTTTTTTGTAAACACACTAAGATAAAGTGTCATCTATTGCATGCTTGGGATCTTGCACATTTTATGCATGTTTGTACTCGCACTACATTATAAAGTGTCATGGAGGGGTTTGATTTAGCTTTGTTAAGTGAGTGTTCCTTCCACGACATTAGCCTCATGATGTGTGTCAAGAGAGTGTTTCCTCCATGACATCACCCTTTAATAGTGTTTGTACTTTCTATTGCACTTTCTATGTTCATGGTTCTTCATCATGCAATTATTCTTGGCAGTCTGGTTCAGTGTACCTGTCATTCCTCTTTCTGCTCAACGTTATGGGGGATATCTCCTTTTGGTTCTAATGCTTTCTTGGCTCGATGGAGTGATCTATGTATCTAATATTTGTTTCTACGTACTAGGTGGATGTAGTGGTTGGGTACCTATGCATTTCGATGAGATGGATCATTTACCATATGGACACTCTTTCATTCTTGTTTTGGAGGATCTTTGATTGAGAAACTCTTCAAACTTTGTTTACAACCTTCTTTACTTGATCATATTCTAATACAGTGGAGGTTATAACAGTTATTCTTTGACAATATTTGCAGCTTCCTGCTTCACTGATGTTCTTAATGTTCTTCCTTTGTTCCTATCTTTTGGGACATTCTCTAGTTTGGAGGCTTCTTCAATCCTTCACTAGTCTTCATCTTTTTTTGAAGACGGGTTTTTCCCACTGGGTTTTCTCTTTTTCTCCTCTTTATAGAGATTTTTTGTACTTGTGTACCTGATCAGGCCATGTTGGTAGGACCCATTTCCTGCTTTTAGTAGTTATTTCTAGGGTTTTAGCTTCTCTCTAAATTTATTTTAAGGGGGGTGTTGGAGCAATAAATTAATTCACTTATTAATTAAATCATTCTAATTTAATTATTAAAGTCACTTATTATCTCTAGTTCACTTAAGCTAAACTTTAGACATATAATAATTAATTCTTTATTAATTATTATCATGCAACCTAGGTTTCTCTCCTTTTTAGGGTTTTGATCACCTTTTATAAGATTTGATCTCTTTGTATTTGTAAATCAATTCTGATTGATCTTGAATCATCTTGTTTTTTGTATTCTATTATTGAATCAATTGAGGATGTTGCCTCTTTCACAGATGTGTTGTTTTTGGCCTCCATAGCTTTTGCTTCTCTCTTTTTGCGACAAGTGTTTGCATGCAGGTGATTCTTGGGAGCTGTAGGGTTGATAGTTTTTCATCAAATCTAATATGTCCCACTTATTTAGCCATTTCTTATTTTGCCTCATCCATGTCTTCTTCCTATGGTCTAACCTCTCCTCGACCATTGAATTGGGCCAGTGTTGTTTATCCATATTTTCAACTTTGTTTAAATAGCTTAACAAATAGATATCCATTTAAGCTTCCATCGGGAACATACCTGCTTCAACCAAGATAATCTCATACGGAATTGTTGGTTTGAATTTAAGACTAGTAGTGATATGATGCTTTTGTATTCTTTCAATTTATTTTCATTTGTGGTTAGAGAGGTTGCTCCCCCAAACCTCACAGTCATACAACACAACTAGAGTGACTAGCAGGCCAAAACGTGTCTTTTTGGTTTTCCAATCACATAGTTCCACTTGTCTACACTTGTTTTGCAGTAAAAAAAAATCTCTCTGCCTTCCTTACATCTGTTTAGTTCTACAAGTCTCCAAACTAAGCTTGTTGTGAAAGTCAATTCCTAAGTATTTATATTCGTCCACAATCTCAAGTATATTTCCCTCAAAGAAGAAATAAACTTGTTGCTTCTTTTTTCAAGAGAAAATCATGATTTTAATCTTGCTAGTGTTCACATGCATCCCAACTTCGTGACAAAAACTCTCTAGTGCCCTCAAGTGTTCTCTCAGATCCTTGGCTATTTGTGCATTTAGAATGAGGTCATCTGCATAAAGAAGTAACTTCACCACATACTTAGCAAGCTGGACTCCCTCCCCTACAGTTTTGTTTAGTCATTCTTCAAGTTTATCAATATACAAGTCAAATAGAGTGGGTGAGAGAGGGAAACCCTATTTTACTCTATTATCACTACCAAAGCATTATGGCATGCCATCTTTTGTCCCGATTCTAGCTCTAACCTATTCATAGAGTCTATGCATTGTTTCTCTAAGCTCTTTCGGGATCTCAAGTTCCTCCATTATTTTCCAAAGCTTGTCTTTAGGAACCGTGTCAAAGGCTTTTTAAAATATACGAAACAACAGAAGGCCTCTCTACCTTGAAGGTCCCAAAATTTCTCAATAAGGTGCCTAAGAGTGATGCAGTGGTCGATGGTAGAGTGTTTTGGTCTCAAGCAGAGGTCGTGATCTTTTGCACGTTTCTAGAGCTTTATGCATTATAGAAACAAGCAGGTTGTTGCAAATATGGTCCCTATTTCCCATATTTCCTTATGTGGTGGGTCCTCTTTTTTCTATTTGAAGATGATGATCCAAAGCAACCACAAATAACTCTTGATTTTATTGATTCATGGTAGGTACACTAAACTTGGGTAAAAGCTTTGGAGAAGAGCCAAAAATTTAGGGTATAGGCATTCACTAGACTCTTCTCAAATCCAGAAGTGGTGGAACAAGCTAGGAGAGAGTTTCGCATGTTCATCTCAAGAAAAGATCATAGTCTTTGTGCTATTACAACCAATCCAAAGTAGATTCTCATACGTGGTGGTACCTCCATGGTCAAGATTATTTGTCCCGCCAACCTCTTGCAATCAAGATTTTACCACAAGTTTTTTTTTAAACATTTGCATTGTAGACTTTAGTACTTAATATTCTTTAATTAATTTTACATTTTTTTAATTTTTAAGGTGTATTCTTCTTTTCTCCAATTTTAACAGGTTGTAAGTTCTTCCTCTAAATGGAATTGGAGCACACACTGCTGTATCCACTAAGTGAAGAATAACTGATTGGATGTAATAAAATAAGACTTGGTTTACATTCATTGCAATTTGCTTCTTCTATCACATAAACAACACTGGTATAAGGATGGGTCAATGAAGCATTTGAATGTAACCCCTAAGTGTACCATTTTTGACTAAGAGCCAAAGAATTGAGGGGAATCCATTCCACCAAGTTCACCTAGGGCACAATCCCAACCTCATCCCTTATAATATTGAAGTCTTGCACTCAGTGAGTCTTGATTCCTTCTAGGCTCATTGAGAATCATTCAACTTCACCAATAGACTAAGGGCCCATTGATTGAATCAATGTTTTCAAACACATTTATGATTCATCATGGATAATAAAATTGGAAAAGATGGAAAAAAAATTAGCATTAGTTTTATTTAAAAGTTATTTTAAATTGGGCATAATAATAATAATAATAATGGATCATTGAGTTTGGTCCCAAATGTTGGAGATTTAAATTTAATTGGTCAAATCCAAACAAAAATAGCTAGAATATTATGAAGTGTAGAAATTTCTTGATTCTAAGAATGTAATTGTTAGGTTTTATTGATTGATAATAAATAAATTTATGAGAGAATTAAAAAATTTGAGCATTTTTTCAAATTTATTCTAAAACTTTGAAAATTATTTTAATTATCATTATGTTGCATAATATCTAACTAGCTTATATATCGATATAAAGAATGTGGAGAGAAATAAACTTATTTTACTCACATAATAGTACAATAATGTGGAATCATTAACATCCACATCTATCTACTAACTAATCCAAGAAGACAAAATATTGTAAAATCATGTTACTTTGCACCTAACCCTTTGTCTAATCCTCCAACTATACATAAACCATCCAAACCATTCATGTCTAGATTTGTGTGAGGACTAACCTAATAAAAAATATTATTTGCTACTCTTGTTAATGATAATGCTCTAATTTGACGATAGGATTCCCTTATGAGCTCGCTCGCATACGACCGTATCCAGTAGGTTCAGAATGTTAGTAAGCAATTTTGCGATTATGATTTTTCCTACAACCTCCATTTACACGAACAACTCCGCTATCACTGATCTTTTACAAAATCAGAGCGTTAATGTAGGAATGAGGTATATGCAAGGAGAGTTGTCGTAAACATTAAAAAGCAACATAAAATGGTGCAAATTTATACCATGGAATGTACTTTTTTCTGTAGAATTAATGTGCACCATACAAGTCAAAAATTGTCAATCTATCGTATCGGGCTTTGCTCTTTACTGAGTGTTGTGGACAAGGTTTGATGTGGCAGATAGAATTCAAGGTTGTCTTTAGGTCTTAAGCAACAATCTTAATAGGTTTGGCCAAACTCAACACTTGGATTCTTTGTGTGATGGTCGAAAGGCGGGATTAGATTTTGGAAATGTTGGCTACGGTGACGTTGAGCCTGATTGTATAGGTAGATGGACTAGAACCCAAGTCATCATAAAGCATATTAGCTATGGTGAAAGGGATAGGTATGATGTTGATGATTTCAAAAGGAATAGTATTGTGGATAATAGAAAGGGATTGTCTATAGAGGTACCGGTCACCTTAAAGAGATTTGTGCAAGGTGAAACTAATTTTGTGGTTTTTGAGTCTTATTATAAAAGTTGGTAAATAGATTTGTCATTGTGAATGTTTTCTTAAGAATAATCATGTTTGCTTTGTGAGCAATGATAACCGTGCCAATAGTTCGAAAGATTGAAATGCGATCATGATCAACTCACAATCTTCCTCTATGTTTGAGAGGGGAAGATCCCTCTCGTGATTGGGGTATTTGGCATTTTGGCATTTTTGTGTACTTTTAACCTGAAAGTACATAAAGGAAAAGCCATAAAACTAAAACAAGATGGACAAAAGAAACCCCAATGATAGACATACGAATACCAAGTAGGATTTCACAATGGATAACGATTACAAAGGGGATTTAGCACAAGATAAGTTTTAAATGCAAGGGTGATGAAAAAAGGAAAACATATTTTGACATACGAAGAAACATGTTACCAAAACATATTCAAACAAAGATATCATGGTATGATCATATTTCATCATTTGCATATATCTTTGGAATTGAAACTAATGGATTGCTCCAATACATAAAGATATCATCAATTCAGTGTATACATAAATTCATAACAAATACTCACAAACACATTTGATACATATTAATCAAATACACTCTTCATTATCTCATTAAAATTGTACAAGTTCAAAAATCCTTTTTATACAGTGTAAAGCCAAAAGTTTCTTTGAAAATTTCTCCAAAATGCCCCCTTCATAAGAAACCCTTTTACATTGCAAATTCCTTGTATTCATAGGCTCTTTTTGGTAACCAACTTATAACCACTTAGAATAACTTCCTAACCACTTCATGTAACTGTTGGTCTCCTTCAATGACTTAAATAACTAGGCTATAAAACCTTAAATCATGGATTAGACATACATGCCAAGTAGTTATCTTAGTCATCTCAAAGATTCATTTCATATCAACTCTAGGACATATTACTTGAAATGTGTCTGCAAAATGTATGCGCTAGGATTTCACTTTGTAGCCATACTTCTAGAGCTGAAAAGAAAATAGTGTTGAAAGCAAAATGCAAGGAAGGAAATGTAGACACCCTAAAATGGACAGACTTGTGACTTTACATTAAAAACACTAATTTTCATCTACTAATTAATGGTTTATTAATCATATATTTTCTTCTAAATTCATTCCCGAAATCATTTAATCACATCCCCAAAATTAATTAAATAATTAATTTTATTTAACGAATTAACCTTAATTGATTAATCTTCATTAATTAATTAAATTAAATTTCTTATAGTTTAAAATCAAATATTAAACTTATTAATCAATTCTTCTAATTAAATTAATTTCATTTCATTCAATAATTCAATTCTAAATTAAAAAAAAAAAATCAATTATCTCACATGTTGAATACTTTAATTACAAAAATGAATTTAAAATTCAATTAAATCTTTTCTTTAGTTAAAAAAAGAGAACTCTTTATCAAATCTCTGATTGCATAAATTCCTCCGCCCACCTCTTCAGTTCAAAAAGGTAACTCCACCTACCTCTTTAGTTCAAAAAGGTAACTCCAAATTACCTCTTCAGTTCAAAAGGTAACTCATAATCAGTTGTTTAGTTAAAACTAAACTTTATCTCCTCTCTCCAAGTTGAAGAGGTGGAGTTTACTAATGGCTTCTCCAGTTCCTTTTGATCTCAACCATTCATCATCTAATCTCTGGGATTGATCTCAACCGTTCATATCATTTCCATTTTCTATATAATCAACCCTTCGTAGCCATTTGAATAATCTAGGATTTCAAGCTTTTGTGCGCCCTTACTCTGCAGGATTCTTGCTAGAAGCATTCAAAGCATTCTTGTGATCAAAATAAATATCATTTCTTGACACTCCCAAGTCATAGACGTTGTCGATACCAATAATAAGCACCACAAACACAATGTTTCAGAAGGAGTAGAGAGAGGCAATAGAAGATTCAAGCTTTGTCAGTTTGCATTCGTTTGTATTTCTCCGTGATTGTTTGTTATTTTATTGTTCGTGGATTTGTTCTTAGTGTTTTCAGTTGCTTACCCTCATTGTAAATCGGTGCTACTAACCCCTCATTAATTCAAGTTTTGGAGCAGGATTGGATCTACATATTTTGGTGAACCCGACGTGAATCAAACAGCCCAAGAATTGCTTGAAGACAACAAACAGAATTTTCTGGCCTCGTTCATACGGCTCCAAATTCTTTTTTTTGTTAATTTTTTGATAACATTGTAATTTTGCAATTGTTGGAACTTTACCACAATTGACGAAACTTTGCTGCAGTCGACTGGTTTAATGCCGCAATCAATTTATGGGTTTTGCAATTATTTCTGCCATTTTTAAAAATTCTATGTTTCTGGTATTGTGTTGCAATTGACCAATCTATTTTGTAATCGCTAACATATTGCTGCAACTGAGATTATATTGCCGCAATTGACCGATCTATTTTGCAATCTCCAGTGTCACTACTACATTTGGGGCCAAATTTTGACAAAAGTTTTCGACGGGTAACTTTTTCTTACGAATTTGGTGTTTTTTTTTTGTAATAGGCCCCGATGATGTCAGTATTTCGATGGGTGTTTAATTGACCATCGGAACTCTGACAGATTCGGGGTATACATTAAAAAAAAAAGTGAAACAGCCTCATCATTTTCATTTCGATTGGAGAG
>MU228431.1:2067051-2103329 GCA_018584345.1 Thuja plicata | reverse complement strand
TGTTAAGTAGAGAATATTAAACTATTCTTGAAACAAAGAGAAGCTCAATAATTTAAGGTCTCAGTCCACGGAGATGCTGAAAAAATGACGAGAATCAATGATGGAGAGTTTTTAGATTATGAGAAGATGTATATGGAGTGAAGGCCAGATCAAGTACCAGTGCAGAGATAATGATTTAGTAACCTACATCTATAAAACCTTCACAATTATCCCTTCTTTGACCTCCACTCATTCCTCTTCTCAAAAATGGTTATCTAGAAAATTTGGATAGTGTTTCTCATCTATGCACGAAATGTGCTAGTGATCGTATAAAATTACTTTAGGCCTCCAGTATTGATGAGATGTACAAGTGTAAAATGTTTTTGTGAGACTGCGATCAATTTGTGCAGTGTAGATAAACGCAAGGCAGTGATTATTCTTGACGATCGACAGGTAGCTAGGACAGTAGCTAGGACTAAAGATAACACAGCTCAAGAGACCATCATAGGTTGTCTCTTTCTTTGGTCTATATTATTGACAGAATATTTTTACCTTTCATTAGCTCATCAAATCTAGGGATTTGAAATAATTTAATAGAATATTTTCATGACAACGTATATTATTTAAGTTGACATTGCACGAATTTATCTACTTCGTGCACTTGTATACTATGAAGATGGCCATGCTTCTTTATCATTGTCCTCATAGTTTACAAGTGCACGAAGTAGATAAATTCGTGCAACGTCAACTTAAATAATATACGTTGTCATGAAAATATTCTATTAAATTCTTTCAAATCCCCGGATTTGATGAGCTAATGAAAGGTAAAACATTTTGTCAATAATATAGACCAAAGAAAGAGACAACCTATGATGGTCTCTTGAGTTGTGTTAACTTTAATGTTCCTATTCGTCAATTTTTTGACAATTTATAATTAATTCTGACGGCAGCGCTATGCTTTCGACAGACAAAAAGTTAGAGAAAAATAATTTACGACATTTATTGCGACAATAATGTTATACGTTCGACAAGGAAACCTGTCAGAGAAATGTTGCACAACTGTCGCTCTTTCGACAGTTTAAGTGTCATAAATAGAAAAGTTTTGACAAACCCTTTGACATTAAAGCCATATCACCGATAGGTAGATCTATCAGAATTTGGTGCAAACTGTCGCTATTCCAATAGTACTAATGTCAGAAATATTTTTTTGACAGTTTGTTCTGACAGAGACTGTATATTTCCGATAGGTCTTGTTATCAAAATTCCGATGGATGAACCGCATGAAATTCCATAACGAAGCCGTTGTCATGTGCAATTTTTTGACATGACATGGTGTCGGTAAACTAACGGGTATGTCTTTTGTCGCAATTTCCAACGCAAAAATGGCGACAGACTCAAGTGTCAAAATTCTGACAAATGAGTGTTGCAAATCCGACAAATGGCAGTCAGAATTTGACCTCAAATATACTAGTGTATATTGCCACAACTAAGAGTATATTGTCGCAATTGATAGAACTTTACCGCAAATGATAGAACTTTACCGCAACTGCCAGAAGTTTACCACAATCGACAGAAATCATTTCACATTTCCTTCAAATTTGTTGTTTTCTGCTAAAATATAGTTTTTTCACAGTTTTTGTGCAGGACTGAACAAAACACCAAGGACAAAGAAAAGTGAGCTACTACGAGTATTAAGAATTTTGAAAGCATTTCTCGATTACATACATTTGGAATGCAAGCTTTTCAATACTAACTCAACATTTCATCTTGTGGCGTGGAAACAGATCTAACAAAGCAACCTACAATTCATTCATTTATGTTTTTAGTGCTTAAAAAGAACATTGCATGCAAACATCACAAATCTCACTTTTCCAATTTGGTGCTTAAAATTGACATGGTGGTTAAAAATTGAACAAAGACAAAAAAATATTTCAATTTGGTGCTTTTAAAATCGAACAAGCAAATCATCGTCTACTTTGGGCTTAAAATTGAACACCAGTGCTTGTATGGATTATTAGCTTAGTTCACACTTGAAATTTTGGTGTTAAATTGATTAACCTTGTGTCTTGATTTTTTGGTGCACTTGCACAAATTTGTTAGATTAAAAACCTTTATACTTTTTTTAGAATGACATGTCTGGGGAATGCGCTTCTTCCTTGGAGAACAACCTTAAATCGGTAATCCTTCTGATCGGTATACAAATAAGACACGAGCCAAAGCTTCATTTTATATCTAGCCAAGCTCGTGTGAGTTATGTTGATGATAGCCTAGATCGAGTGAATATCTGTAAGTAGCTAGCATGGTCAACTAGGCTCTTAAGTGAGTCACACACGTACAAACTATTTGGATAGACTCCACAGACCCTACTACAACCCATTAATTAGAGACCTATCCATTTCACCTCCGAACAAGTACCTTATTATAGTGCAAGGGGTTGCAAAATTTCCCCTCAAGATCCCCAACATATGTGTTCCAAGATTCTGTGTTAGTGAAAGAGATCTTCACTAGCACAACGACATTATCTGGCAATGACAAAAACATGGGTGCCTACATCGTGGACCTTCGTGTCCTAGTAGTGTGACGATTTTTGTGTGAGCCAAGGAACACCCTAGCATTGGGCCTATAATATTGTATCTTGCAACCAAATTTCACCTAGATTAATCTATTTGTCTTTGTTTCAAACTCATGTTTAGAGATAGAAAAGACTTTGTCTATTGTGCTTGTTATGTGACCAGTTTCAAAAAATGAAAAAACAACATCAAAAACTGTCAAAACGAGTCCAACGTGTTCAAAGTCTAGGTTGTCTACAACAAACTTGTTCCATAATCAAACCCTTGTTCCAGAAAATAACTTTTTATTAGACAGATTCACAAAATTGAGATCATTTTTTAGACTATCGCACTTTTCCACAATTGCCCGCATTTTGTCACAATTGACAAAATCTTGCCGCATTTGACCCTTTTATTGCCACAATTGACCTTGTTATTTACCGAATTGACCTAGCATTCTATCGTAATTGGTGGAAGTTTTCCGCAATCAACCTATCAACCTGTGCATTTATTTTAACCTAAAAATCTTGGAAAGATTCCCCATCTTGTGTGAAAGATCAATGTCCACATCCCAGGACAAAATGAAGAATATTGTGTGAATGTCTAAATATTAAAGATCATCCCTCTTTGACAGTTCAACTATTGTTTAGACATTATTAGTTAAAAAGTACAGACTAGATTATCTTAATCTCGTTATATCAACTTCATCAATCTCTATCATTGACTTTGTCTCATCCAAGGCAATATTCAGAATCCATATCTTGCATCACCAAAGTCTTTGAGATCAAGAGAAGTCAAAATTTGTCCCTAGAATTACCCTTGTCAAACATAACTCAAACTCTTATTGAGAGTTTATCCTTTTTTGTTTGCTTTATATCACTTATTTTAGTTTTAAAAACTAGATAACACCATGTCTCTCACACCCTACGGAGGACCTTACACTACATCAAAGGCTAGAACACAACCAGATGAATCCTATGTTAACCAATTTACCCCGTGGGAAAAAGAGCGAGAGGATGACCCTTTCAAAAAAACACTAGTCCTACTCTTTACATTGATAATATGAAACCTATTGGCCTCCGTGTTCCAAGATGTCACAAAGGAGGAGCTCAAAGACATAGAGCAAGATGCCTATTTTGCACAAGTAGTTGATTCTGTTGTAGAGAGAAACCCTGAAAGATTCCTTGCCATGTTGATTAGAAAGGGAGTAAAACTCCCCACTAAATTTAATATGTCGACAATATGGCCTAAGAACCCTCTAGCGGGTCAAAGCACAACTCGACCCTCTCAAACGGATCTTGTGATATCCCAAATTTTGTCTTTTCCATCATCAACGACAATGACATCAACACAGAGTGTGTCAAACCAAACTAGCTCTGCAAATCAAGCTAGCATATCATCCACACAAAGCATGATACGCTCCCAACTAAGTGCACTCCCGGTCACTATTTTATCTCAAGCATCGGCCTCATTGCCTTTTACATCAAGCACTCATGCTATGTCATCAATTCCGCAAACAAGCAACAACCCATTTGCGACTGCTCAGACACTGCAGTCTATCCTTGCTAGCTTTGGGCTCAATACCTCACTCCCACAGGGATCAATCTCTATGGGTCTGACATTCAGTCAACGTCTACCCAAGGCTACACCTTTATTCTTACATGGATTCCAACAACAACAACAACAACAACAATCATGGACCAATCAAATTCCCCAGTATCAGAGTCACACACTGGGAAAGCAACATCAAGTCCTAAGGACTAGATCATATGTTCCAACACAAGGAACACAAAGGAAAAAATTTATACCTACCATGGAACAAAGATGCAATGCCGCAAGTGTTCCTCAATATCAGACAGACATGTTGATACAACAAGTGCAAAGTCTACAAACCCAAATGATGGACATGCAAAATCAGGGGCAAACCATATCCTACACAACACAGGATTTGTACCCATACCCATTTTATCACTCATTGCACATGTCTCTGTTTCCCACTCACTTCTCGGTGCCCAAATTTGATAAATACAGAGGCAGTACCAACCCTGTAGAGCATATAAGAGAGTTCTTTGCTAGCTGCATTGAGGTTACACATGACAAAACTTACCTAATGCAATTGTTTCCATAAAGTCTAGCCCAGACCATCAATGGAATGGTTCTCACACCTACCCCATGACATTCAGTCTTGGGAAGAATTGGCCAAAAAGTTCATTGCTCACTTCCATCATAACATCGAGCGCAAGGTTAACATCAAGGACCTCTGCGACATTAAGCAAAAGGATGGAGAATCCTTTGTTAAATTATTACAAAGGTGGAGGAACACTACAATCAGAATAGCTTATGATGTGCTCGAAAAATACCTCATAGTCATGTTTGTTGACAATTTGATCCCAGCTATGTCATTTACCACAGAATTATAGCTCACTCCAAACTTCAAACAACTCATCGAATGAGGAGCTCTATGTGAGGAAACCTAGTCAAGAGAGGTATCCTTACAGACCCTACCCAAACAAATATGAACAAAAATGCAATGAATAAATAAAAATGGTGGAACAAGAACAAGGATGTCACCAATGATGGTTTTATTGGCGTAAAAACAATCAACTATGCTCAACCCAAGGTTTCACTACAAGGAGCACCCATGACAAATTAGAAACCCATGGAGAACACTCAGCAAGTGAACACTCAAAATTAAACACCTACTGTCCAAGAAACAGTTGTGTCCAACAATCAACCCAACGCACAATGCCCACAAAGGTTTTTGTTTCCTAAACAAGACTACCCACCATTAGGGAAGTCGATAGAATCAGCATTGAAAAAGTTGATTCAAACCAATACTATCACTCTACCCAAAATCAAATAATACGAACATGGTGCTATGAAACCCAAGTGTTGGAATGATAACAACTTTTGTGAATATCATTGGGTAAAAGGACACAAGACACCCAACTATTACCAATTGAAAAATGTCATTCAAGATCTAATCGATACAGGGGTTATCGATGTCACAAATGCTCAATCCAAGGGTACAACCAATCACATAATATTCAATGATACATTCCATGATCATAACAAAGGGAAATCCTCTGCGTCTGGTGGACACTCTAAAGAAATGAATTATGCCTAGGCTAACTCTGATAGCACTATCAATTGCATTAATCCTTCAGATAGTCATATTGCTACAATTACTATTAGAGATCCAAATGCCAAATGTGTTGTCACAACGCGTCATTCTAAAGTTTTCTTGCAAGGAGTGCCTTCCACTTTAGCTAAACCAGCTAATCCTCTAACAACCTCTGATCCACAAACTAGTCTAGTGGATCAGCTAAAGCGCACACCTGCCTAGACCTCTATGTTCGGCCTCTTACGCATATCCCCACAACATAAGCAAGCTCTGGATCAAGCCCTTCAAAATGTAGCTATCCCACCTGACATAACTCTAAAGAACTTCCAAACCATGGTAAATTACATCGCTACCAAAAAGCACGCTACCTTTACAGACCATGACATGTCGCCACACAAACCTCTACATAATGATCCCCTACATCTGCTTATCCAAGTTCACAAACACACAATATGAAGAGTCCTCATTGATGGTGGAGCTGGGTTAAACATATGTACTCTAAATGTAATAAAAACCTTGGGCTATTCTGAATCTAGCATTGATATCACCGGGAGGATAAATATCAAGGCATATGACAAGGAGGAAAGATCATCAAAATGTATCCTCATGCTACTAGTCAGGATAGGCCCAAACATAAAGGACACCCCATTTCAAATCCTAGACCTGGATTTAGGATATAACATGTTACTGGGAAGACCGTGGATCTATTAGATGCAAGTTGTCCCCTCAACTTATCACCAGTGCATCAAGTTCCCATACCAAGGGGCAGAGATAATCATTGAACAAGATCCAAACCCATTCCAATACTGCAACACCATAAGAAGTAGTACAAATAATCAAGTGCCTCTGAATCAGGAAGCAATCATTCCTTCTACCTCTGATTATATTCCCAAAGAAATAACAAGAAAGGTGGGGAAGATATCAACTACAGACAAAGGATGTGGTGAGTATAGCTATGAGGACGCTTTTACCATTACCAACATGCCTCAAAATCTTAGATCATATGTCATGCCCCAAATAGTGACTGTTAGAGTAATCATTAGTTTCCTTATTAATTAAATCATGTTGATTTAATTAGTTAAGTTATTACTCTTTAGTGCTTAAGCTTTCTCTTAGGTGCATTAATAATTAATTCTTTTATTAATTATTAATGTGGAACCTAGCTTTTTTAGGCTTTAGGGTTTTGTTCACCTTTATAGGTTGAACCTTGTAATTCTTTTTTCATTAACTCAGATTATAATTTAGCTCTCACATTTTGAGTAACTTCTAAGTTCTTCTTTTTCCCTCTTTTTGCTTCTCTCCTGTAACAGGTTATTTGCATGCAGGTATTCTTGGCGTTCTATGGATTTGTATCTCTCAAATCCTACATGGTATCAGAGCCACACTGCTGCTGCCTGGTATGGTGTTTTTGAAGTAGTGATTCGAGGGCAAAAATCACAACTTTTTATAGGGTTTTCTCTGTTAGAGTAATAGTCCTTTGAGTTATTAATTAAATCATTTCGATCTAATTACTAACTCACCTATTCACTCTAGTTTGCTTCAGCTAACCTTAGAGTTTCCCTTTTAGGGTTTCATGATTCCTTTATAAGGATTCACCTTGTTTGTTTTACATATAGAGTTTTTTGATCATCACATTGTAATCTAGAAACATATCATTAATATATTGTTTTCTTGAGCATATGATGTCTCCTCTGGCTTTTTGGCCTCCATAGTTTTTCCTATCTTCTGTACTTTGCTTCTTCCACGTGATAGGTTTGCATGTAGGTGTTCTTGCGAGAATAGGGTTTTTCCTATTTCTAACATGGTATCAGAGCTCACTTACTGCTCGTTGTTTGTATTTTGTTGAAGCAAGCTCTTCGCAGTACGAGTGTTTGAAGCTTTCAATTTTTTTGGTATTTTTTATTGGATCTGGGGGGTCTCAATTTTTTGGAGCACTTTGGACTAAAACCGACCTCACGGTTGCGTCCAAAAGGCCCAAAAACCCTAGAATACATATAAAACATGTCTGATTTGGACACCGGAGCGTCTGGGAGATTTTTTTTGGCCCTTTAGGGCCGTACGGGCATGAGAAACGAGGCAAAATTAAAAAAAAACATATTTTAATAATGTTTTATGCATTTTATTAACACTGCCAATGTTTTTTTGCCCCGTGTCGCCTTCGCGCCGGCCTTGGCCTCTGCGCTGCCTCTGGCCCCCGCTGGCCTCCGGCTCCTTCGGCCCCCGCCGCCCTCCATGGCCCTCGCCGCCTGACCATGGCCCCCGCCACTCCGCTCTGGGGTCCTCTGCACAGACATCGCTCCGCCCGACACCCCCTGCCACTCTGCCTGGTGCTCCGCTCCGTCGGCGCTCCTCTGCCTCCGCGCCGCTTGGGCCCTTTTTAGCCCCCTTTTTGCAAGCGACCGGTCCTATGGGAGACCGGCGGCTCCGCCCCAGCCCCCTACGCGCGCCATGCGGCTAGGGGCCCATTTTTTTTAGCCCTAAGGGCTTAAAACTTGGCTTTTGGAGCATTTTTTGGCCCTTCTCACTGTTTTCACTCTATTTGGAGCATACAGAAGCCTTTTTTGGACTTTGTTATATCGTCGGAAAGCTCTTTTTGAGCTCTTTTCAACCATATTGGTTAGGTTTTTTGGTTCTACTATTTTGACAATAGTTTTTGTTGTCAAAGTCTAATGTCTACTTTTTGCCTTCCGAGAGCCTTATCTTGCTCATTCAGACTCTGTTTTTGGCAAACCAGATATCGTTAGAAAGCTAGTTCAGTGTAGTTTTCAGTTACAGGGGTATTTTTTCCAGATTCTTCTCTAGGTTCTCTCTCCTCTAAGTTTGGAATCTTTCACACTCTGGCGGATTACTTGGGTTCTACAGGTCTTGGGATCTCTTCTTCTGATCTTCTGGCTCACTCTTCTTTCTGACTTATGAGCTTATATGCTTCTCTTCTGTAGCCTTCTTTAGTCTATAAACACATTGAGATGAAGTGCCTGCTTTTGCATATCTGGGATTTCGAGCACCTTGTGTGTTTTTTGTACTCACACTCAGTTATAAAGTGCTATGGGGGGTTATGATGTTATGTCATTTTGTGCTCATCCACCTTTGTCAAGTGAGCGTACCTTCCATGACATTAGCCCATGTTATGTGTCAGTGACACCACCCTTTATCCTGTGCTTGTACTTCTATTGCACTGTTGGTGTTCCTAATTCTTCTTTCTGTAGATGTTTCTGGGATTGCATTTTAGTGTTCTTGTCACCCCTCTCCCGGTTCAGCGTTATAGGGGGGTTCACCTGTTGGTTCTATTGCTTCCTTGGTTCGATTGATCAGCTCTTCAGACTTTGTCTTCTCTACCTGGTCATGCACTTCAGTGGGGGTTCCAGCAGTTACTTTTGATAGTGTTTACAACCTCATGCTTTGGAGATGCTTCTTGCTCATTCTTGTTCCTTTCTTTGGAGCTTTCCCTAGATTGGAGGCTTAGTTTTCTTCATCTAGTTTATTTCATGTATTGGGTACCTGATCAAGCCTTGTTGTCGGGACCCTTCTTTCCTACTTTCTGTAGTAGTCTCCTAGGTTTTTGCTTCTCCCTAAGCTTATCTTAAGGGGGGGTGTTAGATTAATAGTCCTTTGAGTTATTAATTAAATCATTTCGATCTAATTACTAACTCACCTATTCACTCTAGTTTGCTTCAGCTAACCTTAGGGTTTCCCTTTTAGGGTTTCGTGATTCCTTTATAAGGATTCACCTCGTTTGTTTTACATATAGAGTTTTTTTATCATCACATTGTAATCTAGAAACATATCATTAATATATTTTTTTCTTGAGCACATGATGTCTCCTCTGGCTTTTTGGCCTTCATAGTTTTTCTTGTCTTCTGTACTTTGCTTCTTCCATGTGACAGGTTTGCATGCAGGTGTTCTTGGGAGAATAGGGGTTTTCCTATTTCTAACATTCTCTTCAATCTGAAAGAGACATTTTTTTGGAGCACTTTGAGCGAAAACAGACTCCACCATCGCGCTCAGAAGGCCCGGGAGATCACTTTTTCATATAAAGTTTGCCATTTTTGGCTACAGTGGCCTCTGGGAAAAAATTTCTCTCTCCTAGGCCGTACGGCTCAAATTTTGAGGTGAAAAACATTCAAAAAAACAAAAAAAAACAAATTTTGTTTTTTAACAAAGTTTTTTTCAAAAAATCAAAAAATACACTTTTTTCTAAAGTTTCTAAAAAGCTTTTGTAAATTTTTTTTTAAAAAACTTTGAAAGAAAAGGTGCGTACCTTTTGGAAAGGTACAAATGTGCAAAATATGTAGGAAGTGATGTCATCATTTGCAGGTCAATGTTCAGGCTTAAAATTGACGTCCACGAAACTGTCACACAGTTTTTGACACTTCTTCAAAAAGGCAACCTTCAATGTTTTGGCCATATCTTTTGCATACGGTGTCCGTTTTCAAAAAATAAAATATCGTCGGAAAGCTCTTTCCGAGCCAAAGATGATGATGCTAGTTTTGTATGCATATTTGGTCATTTTAGTACCTTTTTTTAATGTCAAAGTTGTAGCTTCCGCTTCCCTCCTCCTTGCACCAGGTTTTGATCTAAATGCAGTAAGGTCAGATTTCTCAGTTTCTTTTTCATTTAGAAGAGTTATCATGGGTTTTTCTACTAACCCTTCAGTTGTTATTCTAGAACAGGGTAATTATGAGTCATGGGAAAAGGGTATACTTACACATTATAGGTGGCTTAGTATTTTTCCTTATTTGCATGATCTCATACCTGAACTAGCCACTTCAGAGGGAAAATTAGCATGGGATATTATTAGAGATCACATAGTAGGACTTATAGTGTCTAGTGTTGACCATGACACTGTGTTGGCTATATCAGACATTGATTGTCCTTAGCCACTTTGGACACATCTTTGGGAGATTTGTGGAGACCCTAATCTCTCTTTATTCCCAGAGGATTGTGCTTCAGATTGTCTCATACCCATTGCTTAGAGAGAGAATACACCCTTTGATCATGATACTTTAGAGGAGCTTGAGTATTTAGACACCCTTACATGTTCCGATGGATCAGAGGCTTGTCTCACATTTCCCACTCTTCAAACTGAGACTTCATCAGCATCTCCTATTGCTCCTGATTCTGTGCAGCAGAGAATCATGCATCTTCCAGACATAGATACTTTCGACTCTTATGTTGCAGACATATCTTTCTTGTTTGTTGAGTCTTATACTGCAGATTTGGAGGATTATTTTGAGGACATTCATCTCCTCTACCTTGACAGTCAGGTTATCACTGTTTGCCCACCATTATCTGTGCATTCTGCAGTTGCATTTCAGGATTATCCATATCAGTTTGGATTTGGCATCAGTTATTTTAGTTTAGATAGAGAGATTCTTCAGCATCCGATCATGGCACACATCCTGAGACAGATTGGTTCATCACTCTTCATAGGGTTTCTTCGACATCGTCCTTTAGATTCATTTCTTCTCAAGGGGAGGAATATCATTTGCCGCTTCAGGATCTCCTTTTGGATTCTACATCAAGCATCTACCATTGTGACAAGAATTCTGTGGGTTCTTTGGTGTCTCATCCCTCTCTCATGGGGGGGCTGATTGTACTTATGGTCTTGAGAGAGTCTCTTGAGCCATTTCTTTTCTCCATTTTTCTATCTCTTTTTGGAGAGGGGTTTTTCCCATTGGGTTTTCTTCTTTGTCTCCAGTTTACAAAGATTTCCTTGTATTGGGTACCTGATAAGGCCTTGTTGCTAGGACCCATTTCCTGCTTTCATAGCTATGCTAGGTTAGCTTACCCCCTACGCTTAGCTTAAGGGGGGGTGTTAGAGTAGTCATTAGTTTCCTTATTAATTAAATCATGTTGATTTAATTAATTAAGTTATTACTCTTTAGTGCTTAAGCTTTCTCTTAGGTACATTAATAATTAATTCTATTATTAATTATTAATGTGCAACCTAGCATTTTTAGGCTTTAGGGTTTTGTTCACCTTTATAGGTTGAACCTTGTAATTCTTTTTTCATTAACTTGGATTATAATTTAACTCTCACATTTTGAGTAACTTCTGAGTTCTTCTTTTTCCTTCTTTTTGCTTCTCTCCTATAACAGGTTATTTGCATGCAGGTATTCTTGGCATTCTGTGGATTTGTATCTCTCAAATCCTACAGTGACAACACCTGAAACTCCAGAACTAGTTCTATTCAAATGTCCACCAACCACATTTGTCAAATGGGGGGACATAGCTAAAGAGAACCCTTTCGATCTGGATATCAACACTTGGTTGTATCAAGACCCACAAGAAACACCTCAAGCACAGATACCTTTGTCAAAATATGGATCCGGCTTCACTATGCTGCAAAAATTTGGATATGATGGTACGACTGGCCTGGGGGCAAGACAACAAGGCTTAATGGAATTATATTTACCACCAACCTAGAGAAATAAAAGAGGGTTAGGCTATGGACAAAATAGAACCATTCCTACCATCCAAGATATACCCATAGACCAAGAGCAAATTGCAGAATTAAACTGGGGAAAAATCCATAACATGCCCTAATCAGCAATATACTCCAGTGGTTATTGCCATCAAAAGTGGAACCTCTTATTCCCAATTGAACCTTAATCAAACTATCCAGGACAACACAAAAAGAGAGACATCTAATGAGAATTCTAGTGTGACCGATTCCCATGAATACGAGTGGTTATCCCTCCATAATTGTGAGCCAGCCACCCTAGACTATTCCCCTCAATCCGTCAGTACTATACACCTTGAAGATATGTTCGACCAAATGACCATAGATGACCAACCATGTATCATTAAACATATCAATATTAATTCCTTAAGTGGTGCATCCACATCACATTCCCAATTTTTCAGAACTATCATCGCTGTCCCATTTACCCAAGTAGAGTCACCCCCCTATGAGGACCTTTGTCTAGTCTACCCTGAACTGATAGAATGGGACCAACAAGGACAACCTGACATAGATCTTTTTGAGAATGATGAAGCCATCGCAGACTTCATGGGACTCTGAGAAGACATGCCATCAGGGGACCACAAAGCAGGCTTCTCTATTGACCTTGACATATCACCCTATTTTTGGGAGGAAGCTCCTCTTTCCAATAAAAAAAAGCAAAAAAAAAAAGAACAGTCAGTAAGTGAAAATTGCAAGGCATTTTATGACCTTGAAAATGAGAAAATAAAAGATGTATCTTCTAGTGAAAACCTCTATGAGGCACCAAAGGATGGAAAGATGAAACTCCTCCCCTTAGTAGAGGAAAGTCAGCATTACTAGCTGAGGAAATAAAGGAAGTCAATATCGGGGATGAAAAGAACCCCAAACATATCTATTTTGCAAAATCACTTGCATTAGAGGAAAGAGAATGGTTCATTAGTTTCTTTAAGGAAAAACAAATCAACTTCACATGGTCCTACTCAGACATGCCAGGTCTAGATCCAAAGCTAGTGTTACATCATCTGCCATTGTTACCAAATGCAAAACCTGTCAAGCAAAGACTAAGAAAGATGCATCTGCATATCACTTTACTTGTCAAAGAAGAGTTAAATAAACTCCTATATGTAGGCTTCATAAGACCAATTCTATATGCGGATTGGATATCCAATCTGGTGCCAATAACCAAACACAATGGTCAGATCTGTATATGCATAGATTTCAGAGATTTGAACAAAGCTTGTCTCAAGGATGACTTTCCTATACCAAACATTGACATGATAGTATACTTAAAAATAGGGCACCAAATGTTATCACTCATGGACGACTTCTCTGGATATAACCAAATTGGGATTGCACTAGAGGACAAACACAAGACAACATTCACATGTGCCTAGGGCACTTATTGCTGGAACGTAATGTCATTTAGTCTACAAAATGCAGGATCAACTTATCAAAGGGCAATGACCATGATCTTCCATGATCTAATTCATAAAACAATGGAAGACTATGTCTATGACATACTATCCAAATCAATGCTCAAGGAAGCTTGCCTACAAGATTTGGGACCAATATTGGATCGAATGCAGGAGTACAAGGTCATAATAAATCCAAAGAAGTGTGCATTCAGGGTTATCGCCCGAAAGCATATGAGATTCATTGTATCATATTGAGGCATCTAAGTAGACCCAAAAAATTTCAAAGCCATCCTTGACATTCCACCCCCAACCAATCTAAGTCAACTAAGGGGTCTACAAGGAAGACTTCAATCTATCAGGTGAATCATCGCCCAACTAGCAAACAAGTGTCACCCATTCTAGCACCTACTGCATAAAGATGTGACCTTTATATGGATAGACCATTGCAATCAAGCATTTCAAACCTTCAAGGATTATCTATTGAAGTCTCCTATATATGGTGCCACCCATTCAAGGTAGGCCACTCCTCTTATATATCTCAGCAACTAAGTTAGCACTAGGAGTTCTTTTGGCACAACGTGATGACAAGGGCAAGGAAAGAGCCATTTACTACCCCAGCAAAACTTTGGTGGGCAATTGAAAAGTCTTGTCTCATAGTTGTCTTTGCTTCCCAGAAGTTAAGACATTACATGTTGAGTCATCAAACAAAACTCATAGCACACATCTATCCTTTGAACTACTTTTTGAGTAAAGAAACACTAACAGGACGACTTACCAAATGGGTGATGATCTTAAGTGAATTTGACTTAGAGTACGTGGATAGAAATGTTATCAAAGGATAGGTAATTGCAGACCAACTAGCAGAGGCACCAATACAAGATCATCAACCTATAGTGTCTAATTTTCCAGATGAATCCATTCTCATAGTACAATCAGAAATAAATGTTTGGAAACTATTCTTTGATGGGTCATACACAAACCATGGTGCAAGAGTAGGGATAGTACTCATTACTCCAAATAATGATGCAATTCCTAAGTCTTTCTGACTCAACTTTCCATGCACGAGCAACATAGCTGAGTATGAAGCTCTAGTCATTGGATTGAAGACAACTATATAATGGAGGATAAAGAACCTAAATGCTTAGGGTGACTCCCAATTGGTCATCATCCAAGTAAACAATGACTACATGACAAAAGAAAAGAAACCGGTCCCATATAGAGAGTTGATGGATAGGTTGCAGGCTTGTTTTCATTTCATTGTATTCGAGAAGGTACCAAGAGTTCAAAATAAAGCAGTGGATGTGATGGCTACTATAGGATCCTTGATCAACATGTCGTATAACAAGACCAGATTCCAATTTCTGGTAGAGAATATAATTATACCGACATATCAAGCTCGAATCACTGAGTCAGCGTGCATCCTTGTTGGTCCTAAGTCCCCTTGGTACCATGATGTATACAATTACCTCCAAAATAGTATCCTACCACCCAACTTGTCTAGGAAACAAAAGAATTCCCTCATCTGCCAAGACTCTAGGTACACCCTTCTCGCTAGTACTCTATACAGAAGAAGTCTAGATGGAGTGCTTTTACGATGTCTCACTTCCACATTTCCCAGAGAGCTTTGTACGGTGTACATGAGGGAATTTGTGAGGCCCACACGGGTGGAAATATTTTGGCAAAGAAGATCATCATAGTGGGATACTACTGGCCCACATTAGAGATAGATGCTAACAAATATGTGCAAAGGTGCTGACAATGTCAGATTCACGAAGATCTCATCCATGCACCAGCCCAAGAACTCAATTCCATCATTTCACCATGGCCATTTTCTAAATGGGGATTTAACTTAGTGGGTAATATTACACCAACATCTTCTAATGGTCACAAGTACACCATTACAGCAACAAAGTACTTCACCAAATGGGTGGAATTCATTCCTCTCACCTACATCACTGGTAAGAAAATCTCTATGTTCATATTAAAAAACATCATCTGTCGATATGGAATCCCTCACACCATACTCAAAAATCATGGTATGACATTTCAAAATCAAGATGTGGAATATCTTTGCAAATAATTCCACATTAAAATAGGTTTACCTTCGTTCTACAATCCCCAAGGGAATGGTCAATATGAAGCCACAAACAAAACCATCCTGAAGATCTTAAAGAAAACAATCAATGAATCAAGGCGAGACTGGCATTTATAGCTCAGTCCCACAGTATGGGCATACAGAATAGTGTGAGAACCACCACAGGAGCAACTTCATTCTCACTAGTATATGGATTGGAGGGGGTCCTACCCCTTGAATTTGAAATCCTATCACTAAGAATCTCATTAAATAACATCATTTCAGATGAAGACTACAGTGTAGAAAGACTCAATGAACTAGAATTGTTGGATGAGAGAAGACAAAATGCACTAAATCACTTACAAGGCTATCAAAATTGCCTTAGAAGAAACCATCACAAGAGGGTCAGACCGTGAACCTTTGAGGTAGGAGATCTCATCCTTATAAAGAATCAAAAGAACCAAGTAGAAAGGGTTAAACTAGGAAAGTTTAAGCCTAATTGGCTAGGACCATATGTCATTGTCACACCTTGCAACAGTGGGGCATATCAACTGGAAACTCAAGAAGGAGATCAACTCCCTGGTTACATCAATAGCATGCACCTCAAAAGGTTCTATGCCCGAGGCCCCAAAGGTCAAGGGAATATATCCAATATCCAAAAAATACAAAAAAAAATAAAAAAATATAAAAGGTTACCTTGGTGAAAACCTGGCAAACAGGCACCTTGGCGACAAACAAAAAAATTTGAAAAAGAAAAAAGTAAAGAGAAACAGAATCGCTCTCTTAGTGAAAACCTAGCAAACATGCACTATTGGATAGGTACCTTGGTGAAAACCTGTTAAACATGCGTCAAGTGTTGAAATCTTGCTTCGCCATCAATGAACTCCAAAAGATCAAAACTTGTGCTCCCCGCATGCAAGATTGACTACCAAAGATTATTTTTAGAAGTGCATTCCCCTTTGAGCATCATGCTTATCCATGGTTTGTACTAGTCCACCTAACTAGGGGCTATCCTAAAAGTCCTGAAAAAATTCTTAAAAATCTAAAAAGTCATCAAAAATCCTAAAAATAGCAAAATGTCTTGAAAAAATCAATCAACATAAAAAAATCAAATATTGTGAAATCTCAGCAATAAAACCAACTCTGTTATCAACAAGTGAAAGACAAACAAACAATCAATCAAATTTCAAAACCATGAGCTTCGCAAATTGACAATGGACTCATATGACTCATCTTTATTAGCAATCCAATTTGTCAAACATTCAATCAATCAATCAAATCAAATCAACTAATCAATTTTCTTATACAGTGACTGATACACTCAAAACCAGATAGATCAATGTTATATGAGTCATCCATTCTTGAAACTAGACACAATCAAACATCTAAAAATCAAGCAATCAAGGAACAGTAAACTATTGACTAGGTCATTCGTGTCAGTCTGTTGTCAGTTTATCTTTTGCATTTATGTTCTTACTCTCCTCAAGGATACCACTGAGTGATTAACTGAGTGATGAGAGTAGCTATGATGGATCATGATCTTGTTTTCTTTAAATTTTTGTTTGTGGAATGTTTCAATTCAATTCTGGGGCAATGATGATTCATGATAAATGTGGTAGAAGTTGTCACATATATGGAAGCCATGTGGTTCTACGATCTAAGCTAACCACTGGAAAAGAATTGAACAATCCTTTCATGTTATCTGCTTTTGTTATCAAGAAATCATAGCAGTATCCAGATGGTCTATATCCGAGTACATTGGGTTTTCTCTTTAGTAATTTTCTTATTCTTATAAAAAATCATAGCGGTATCCAAATGGTCAATATCTAGGTGCATTTGGTTCTCCTTAATTTCAGAGATCATAGCGGTATCCAGATGGTCAATATCTAGGTGCATTTGGTTCTCTTTCTTTTCATCAGAGATCATAGCAGTATCTAGATGGTCAATATCTGGGTGCATTTGGTTCTCTTTCTATTCAATTCCTCTACTTCTAGTTATCAAAGATCATAGTGGTATCTAGATAGTCAATATCTTGGTGCATTTGGGTCTCTTCATTTTCATAATAAGGTGCAATGATGAATAGAATTTAAAAAATGGCAGCGATTTAGTTTCATCACTATGTCTTTCATTCGGTCCCTTCCTATCACAACCAATTTCTCACTAACTTTCTTCTAACTGACACCTGCATTTACTTAGATACATTTTGCAATTTTAGGTTTGCAATCCTTTATTGCATAAGAAAAATCTAAACAATATGCATATTAGATTATATAATCAATGCATCCATCATCAATAACATCATAGCTAACATAGGAATACATTCATCATCATCATATAGTGATTCAACATTATCAACAAATTAATGCTCATTTGATGCATTTTTATGCCTAATTTGTTGAGGGGGCATATAGTCCACCTGTTGTCACTAGGGCAAGCTGAGGCAGGATCAAATCTAAAAATGCTTTGACACAATGTGATTCATCTCATTGTATCAAAGAGGGGAAAATGTAGACACCCTAAAATGGACATACTTGTGACCTTATATTAAAACATTAATTTTCATCTATTAATTAATAATTTTTTAATCATTAATTAATCATCAATTTCTTCTAAATCTATTCTCCAAAAAAATACATGGACCGCAAGCAAAAATAGTATGGTCTCTAACCATACTCAGAAGCACAACGCCAAAACCAACTAAAAAGCCATGTTGGCGACGGTCAGGACAGAGGATCCCACATATCATACTACAAAGCAATATTGTCAATCTATCCAACCCCATGCCAAACCTGGACCATGGGATATCATAAGGATCATACATACCTAACTGAGCCTGGGGAAAACCAAACAACTCAGACAGAGCTGCAATACTAGGACCATGGGAATACTCTACAAGAGCACCCTGAATATGAATCTACAGGATGCGATACACATCCTCTAGAGTAATGGTGCACTCCCCAGTCAGAAAATGAAATGTACAGGTATCATAATGCCATCTATCTAGTAAAGGAGAGATCAAACCCTTATTGGTCGTGATCTTGGGCATATATGAAATCCAGTACAAACCTAAAATCCTAAGAACATCTTTCTCATCCTCAGAAAACTGGAATCAATATACTAGACCTGCTAGTCTCAACTCTCGACACCGCAGAGTAGTCCCAATGAACTACAAAGAACAAAGAATAGTCACCCATCAGTGTCAGGACAGAGTAAGAATCAGACAAGTGAAAAAACATCGAAGAAGGAAAATTAACAGAGCGATTGTGATAAATAATCAACATTTGCAGTACTTTTATAGTGATTGTGACATGCAAATGGAAAATGCGGCACTCAATTGGCAATTGCGGTATTAAACATAGACAATTGCAGAACACTTATCAATTGCAACAAATAGATCACAATTGCGGCACCTAATCCGCAATTGCGGCACTTTTAAAAATACAACCTACAAACAATTGAACTAAAATACAATAAAAGCACATGGTATAAGCTACTTACCGCAGGTCCTGTGCCAGCTAGCCAATGGAAGGTACAAACTTGATTTGACACATGCACGATACCTGGAAGGCCCAAGATCGCTAAAAAATAACTCAAAAGCAGATAAAATTGAAGCAAAACTCACCAGAAGATCAAGAGCTCCAAGAGTGAAAAGTAACAAAAGAAATTCCCTCCAAGCTATTTATAAATGATCCAAGGAAACCCTAATTCCCGAAGGACCCCTAATTTATCATCCTGGGCCCTGAAAAGTTACGCAACTGATATCATGAGCATGTTTAAGTATTTTCACGAACAATCAGATACCCAGATAATCATTTTGTAGTATCAACAAATTAATGCTCATGTTGTAACTTTTCACTCAAATTTGTTGATGGGGCATAAATAAACTTGTTCTCGCCAGGGCAAGCTGGGGCAAGATCAAAATAAAAGATTCTTTGACACAATGCGACAAGCCACAATGTATCAAAGAGGGGCAAATGTAGGCACCCTAAAATGGACAGACTTGCAACTTTACATTAAAAACACTAATTTTCATTTATTAATTAATGGGTCTTTAATCATTTAGTAATTATCTATTTTCTTCTAAATTCATTCCCCAAATCATTTAATCATATCCCTAAAATTAATTAAATAATTAATTTTATTTAATTAATTAACCTTAATTGATTAATCTTCATTAATTAATTAAATGTGTTTTCCTATAGTTTAAAATCAAATATTAAACTTATTAATTAATTCTTCTAATTAAATTAATTTAATTTCATTCAATAATTCAATTCTAAATCAAAAAGAATTCAATTATCTCACATGTTGAATACTTTGATTATAAAAATGAATTAAATATTCAATTAAATTTTTTCTTTAGTTCAAAAAAGAGAACTCTTTGTCAGATCTCTGATTGCATACATTCCTCCACCCACCTCTTCAGTTCAAAAAGGTAGCTCCACCTAGATCTTTAGTTAAAAAAGGTAACTCCAAATTACCTCTTCAGTTCAAAAGGTAACTCATAATCAGTTGTTCAGTTAACTAAACTTTATCTCCTCTCTCCAAATTGAAGAGGTGGAGTTTACTGATGGCTTCTCCAGTTCTCTTTGATCTCAATCGTTCATCCTCTAATCACTGGGATTGATCTCAACCATTCATATCATTTCTATATTATATATAATTAACCCTTCATAACCATTTGAAGAATCCAGGATTTCAAACTTTTGTGCGCCCTTACTCTGCAGGATTCTTGCTAGAAGCATTCAAAGCATTCTTGTGATCAAAATCAATATCATTTCTTGACACTCCCAAGTCATAGACGTTGTCGATACCAATAGTGAGCACCACACACACAACATTTTAGAAGGAGTAAAGATATGCAATAGAAGATTCGAGCTTTGTTGGTTTTCATTCGTTTGTATTCCTCCTTGATTGCTTGTTATTTTATTGTTTGTGGATTTGTTCTTAGTATTTTCGATTGCTTACCCCCATTGCAAATCGGTGCTACTTACCCCTCATTAATTCAAGTTTTGGAGCAGGATTGGATCTACACAAGAAATAACTAAAATTCTCACAACAACTATCATCTAAACTTCATTTAATTAAACAATAGAGATGAAGCATATTAACATCCAACATGAACTACTCTGCCAGCTTTGGCTGCAGGAACAGTCACAGGAAGTATTTCCTTGTGGTTGCAAGAATAGTCAACTGTCAAATAATGGCTAACTATTGCATGCAAAATAACTACTAACTGCTACAATCAGAACACACACTAAGTGGTCCCCCTTAATGAGTCAGCTATTTTCTTCAATTCTCTGATAGTGTATTGTTTTCCTCGTTGTCGGTATTTTGGTTCTACACTCTTTAGCTTTATGTCCATAGTGATTACACTTATAACAATATCCGTAAAAAATGTTTCTCAGATGATCTAGTCATTATTTCAGATCTACATTCATATGCTTTATGACCAATTTTTTTGTAGTTATAGAAATAACCATTGAAAGGTGTGTTTCATGTAGAGCTTACTTGTTTTCTTCTACAAACATTTGTTGAGTGACCATATTTACCACAATTGTAGCAAGTAGGGTTGTATGGATTTTTACCTCGCACTTCATTCATTTCTCTAGATCTTGTTGATTCTCTGATTTCTATAGTATTTTTACCGCTATATCCCATTTCGATAGTGTCATTTGGTTTTCTCTGATATTTCGTCTGTTCATCAATCTTCTACATGCTTTGTGTGAGTTGCATTGATTTATTTTTCAGCTTTCAAGTTGTTCTTCAGATCTTCATTCTCTTGTTTCAGCTTCTGAATTTCTGCTTGTAGTTCTAAATTTCTGTCACCAGTACTTTCTATTAGTTCCCTTTGTGCATGAATCTCTTTGTGTTGTCTATTGAGTATTAGGTCTTTTCCGGTGATTGTTTCTTCAACATCTCTTTTTGGTTTCAAGAATTCATTTAGCACATTTGGAAATTCTCATTCTATCCAACATTCCTATCATCCTTAAGACTTGGTCTTCCTATTCATTTCTCATTAGATTGATTTGATCAAGTAATTCACCATTCTTTTTTAATAGACCAACAATAGCAGCATCTGCTTCTTCAGAATTGATACTTCCTTTTGATAACTTTTCAAGGTCATCAAGGCTCATATTCAATTTTTTAGTTAGTTCCTCTTTGCAAATGATTCCCTTAGCTTGTCTTTCAGGTCATGAATATGTTCACTAGCATCTTTTAGGGCTTCCTCTAACTCTTTCTGATACTTATAACTTTCCATTATCCCAAATCTACCCCAAAGATGTTAAAATTTTCCCTAGAGAACCAAAGAGCTCTGATACCAATTGTTGGAAAGATTGAGAGGGGGGGAGTGAATCAGTACCTCAAACAATTCACACTTTAACCATGTCAATCTCAAACTTAAGATTTTAGGTTTACTTGTATCGATATCTATAATGTCTTTTACTGATAATTATTGTAGTAAATAACTGATAACTGATAGTTTGAAATTCAAGAAATAAATAACTTATAAACATTCAAACACTTGACACAATAATTTGGTAATGCATAAAACCCTTGGTAAGACATAAAAACTACGGTGGGGATGGAACCCACAACTTATCATTTCAATAATAAGGTGCCCAGTTAGGAGCTTACAAATGTGTCATCTTCCGAATGAATTTACCCTGTTAGGAGTAACTAATACCTTATTAGGAATATTGAAAGCCATGTGAGTGCTTTCTCCTAAAGCTTGTCAGATCTCGTTCTTCTATGTTCCTTCCTCTTCTCTACTATTTCACTCTGTCTGTGTTCTTTTGTTCATACATTCATCCACTCATTATTCGTTCATCATCTATATGTCTTATTTTATCTCTTCCTCTGATCTCCTTTTAAAGTAACATCTGACCTAATGTCCTCTATGATTGTTGTGTCCTGATTAGGTTTCCTTAATTCTTGCATAGATTTTTTGATAATATGATGTCATCCCCGATAACATGCTTATTGTTTCCTTCTTACTGATAAAACTTTCTGATAGCTTTGTCGATAATCATAACCTTGTTTCGATAGCCTTTACTTTTTCGATAGTACTCTTCACTTAATGTTGATTGCCAACAATGGCAATCTTATAAAAAACAATTCATTAGCCTGTAGAGGATTTTGTCAAGTAACAATCTGGTTGTGATTGGGTACCTCATCAAGCCTTGTTTCCAGGACCCAAGTTTGTGTTTTTGCATGTAGGTTCATTCATGCACTTAGCTTTTAGCTACTCCCTAAGTTTATCTTAAGGGGGGTGTTAGAGTAAAAAGGTTATTTAACTTAACTTAATCACATTGATTAATTAAGTCACATTTTTCTATTTTCACTTAAGCTAAATTTAGGAAGTTTTTTTAGGCATTTAATAATTCTTTGATTTTATGCATGCATCCTTTAGGGTTTGCATTAGGATTTTTGACCTCCTTTATTAAGTATTTATCTCATTGTAATAACTCATTCTGCTTAATTCAATTCTCATTTATTCCCTCAATTCCAATTGTGTTGGAAAGGGACACTGCATAGAAGAAAAATTGTGAGTGAATGTTTTCATTGATGGAAACTACATGATGTTTAGACATGGTATACACGCATGCAATAGCTTTGGAGAACATATCGGAGGTCATTTGAAGATCTAACTAAGTTCAGACTGAAGAACATTGTACATTGGCAAAACACACAGAAAGGTCTGGTGAGAGTTACAGAGGAAAGATTTTTCAGCGTGCATCTAGGGGAAGTATAAGGGATGTGTACAGAGGCTTCTCACATAATTTTAAGGCATGATGATAAGATTCAATGAAGTTATGAAGATATGAGAAATCATTCATATTAGTTAACATAGTCTCAGCTCGACGTGATGATAAATCCTTGCGCGTACATTGGAAATTGTATCTGGTGCTAACTTTGATAATTCAAATATTTAGCCAACATGGTTGGCCACCTAATTTAATTTTTTTGGGAGGGAAACATGATGAAATAAAGATATAGCCGACTGGATAAAATGTTTTAATTTTCCCAAGAATGTTTTAGGGAAAGTGTACTTTTTGATCAAATCCAAAGGTGCAAACCTATATAATGGATTGATTGGGGTTTGTTGATATGCAGATATAATATTTGAGATTGTTTGATGGTTGGTAAATTTTGGAGTTGAGGGAAAATCAACCCTACAACTCCCAAGAATCACCTACATGCAAACCTATCACAAAGAGAAAAGCAAAAGCTATGCAGGCCAAAAATAACAAATCCATGAAAGAGGAAACATGTTGTGCAAACAATGGAGAAACAACTCTCAATACAACTGCATCCTCAATTAATTAATAATTTATAAATAGGGAATCCTTATAAAAAATATTCTAAAAACCCTAAAGGGGAAAATTCTAGGTTGCATAAATAATAATTAATAAATATATTAATTATTATATGCCTAAAGTTTAGCTTAAGTAAAAGAGAGATAATAAGTGACTTAATATTTAAATCAAATGATTTAATTAATAAGTGAAATAACTTACTCCTCTAACACCCCCTTAAGATAAACTTAAGGAGTAGCTAAAACCTAGAAACAACTACTGAAAGTAGGAAATGGGTCTCAGCAATATGGCTTGATCAGGTACCAAAGTACAAGAAATCTATGCAAAGAGGAGAAAAGGAGAAAACCTAGTGGGAAAAACCTCTATCCTAAAAGAGATGAAGACTAGTGAAGGACTGAAGAAGCCTCCAAACTAGAGAATGTCCCAGAAAATGGGGATAAAGAAAGAACATGAAGAACACCTCTGAAGCATGAAGTTGCAAACACTGTCAAAAAATAATTGTTGGAACCTTCATTGTAATATAACATGATCAAGTAGAGAAGATTGTAAAAAAAGTCTAAAGAGTTGATCAATTTAAGGTGAAAGGTTGCCTCCAAAATAAGAATGAAAGAGTGACCATATGGTAAATGGTTCATCTCACCAAAATGCATAGGCATCCAACCACTACATCCGCCTAGTACATAGGAACAAATACTAAATACATAGCTCACTCCATTGAACCAAGGAAGCATTAGAACCAATAGGAAATACCCTCCATAATGCTGAGCAGGGAGAGGCATGACAGGTACACTGAAATAGACTGCCAAGAACAACTGTATGACTAAGAACCAAGAACATAGAAAGGGTAGAAGAAAGTAAAAACACATATAATGGATGGTGTTGTGGAAGGATCACTCTCTTGACACACATCATGAGGCTAATGTCATGGAAGGAACAATTACTTGACAAAGGTAGATGGAAAATAAAGAAAACATCAAACCCCCTATGGCAATTTATAATGTAGTGCAAGTACAAATAGACAAAAAATGTGCAAGGTTCTAAGTATGTGACATATGACACTTTATCTCAGTTCATTTGCAAAAAAATAAATGCTATAGAAATAGATGTCTATAGTGCTCAGGAATGAAAAAAGCTATATGAACATTAGTAATAGCTAAAAAAGACTCATCCCATGCAAGGAAAATGATCTCAAGACTTGAAACATTCAAGATAGTCATAAGATTGCAAAAAAAGAAAAAAATTGAATATAATGTACCTGGAGCATATTCTAGAAATGAGACCCATACCAGAATAAAGAGCATAGAACCAACTTTCTAACGACATGCGTAAGTCAGAAAATAGAGTCTGAATAAGCAAGATATGGCTCCCAGAGTGCAAAAACAACCTTGAATTTGACTGGAAAAAACATATGCAAGATGGAAAAACCAGCAAACTAAACCTCCAAAAAAAAGGACGGGCTTGGAACCAGCTTTTTGACGATATCTTGTTTGCCTAAAAATGCCTCTGTTTGCTCCAGATATGGCCAAAACACTGGCAGGGCCCTAGAAGGCAAAAAAAACATTGAACGTCGTGGTGACGTTCTAGCTGAGCGGCAATGGGGCGGAGGTGCTAGCACGTTGGTGGCCCACCGCTTGAGCGGCGGGAGTGGCCGTTGGGTGCTCCCAGCCGCAGTTGACGCTGGTGGTCACCAGACCATTGAGCGACTCCTAATCGCAGTTAAGGTTGCCAGTCACTAGACTGCTGGTGGTCTAGGTGACCACATCAGGTTTTGGTAAACTGCCAGGGTTAACATAACGGCCAACAACGATATTTTTTATTTTTTAAATTTTTTTGAGGTTGTACGGCCCTAAAACAAAAAAAATGCCTAAAAGGCTCTCGAAAACCAAAATCGACAAAACTTATATGAAAATATAGGTTTTTGGGCCTTCTGAGCGTGATGGTGAGGTTCGTCTAGGCCCAAAATTCTCCCAAAATAGGTTCACTCAAGAACACCAAAAAACACCCAAAAAAACTTTTGAAAAACATAGATCTAAAGAACAAGGCCTAAAATCTCTCATGAAGAGAACAAGGGCATGCCGATTTGGAGCTTTGATACCATGTTAGAGTTGAGGAAAAATCAACTCTACAAATCCCAAGAATCACCTGCATGGAAACCTGTCACAAAGAGAGAAGCAAAAGCTATGGAGGCCAAAAATAACATATCCATGAAAGAGGAAACATATTGTGCAAACAATGGAGAAAAAAATATCAATACAATTGCATCATCAATTAATTAATGATTTACAAAGAGGGATCCTTATAAAAAGGATTCTAGAACCCTTAAAGGGGAAAAAGCTAGGTTGCATAAATAATAATTAATAAATATATTAATCATTATATGCCTAAAGTTTAGCTTAACTAAAAGAGAGATAATAAGAGACTTAATAATTAAATAAAAATAATTTAATTAATAAGTGAAATAACTTATTACTCTAAGAATAAATAGTGAAAGCAGTGTGGCAGATATGATTTTGAGTAGTTTTACAGAGATATGCTAATTTGAATGTGAAGAACAAGGTGACTAGATGACCAATTTTGGGTTGTAGATCAGATCGATGTTTGATTTTACATGGGAGTGTAATCATACATTAGTAAATGTTATTGTGGTGGCTCAACAAGTTTGAGATCATTGTAGTGGTCATTTTGTAAGATAGCGAGTCTTCCTTAGGGTTGTAGCCCAAGGTATTTTGTTTTGAGCAATGAGCTCTAGGCAGTGAGCCTTATTGCATGTGCAATCCCCATATCTAATTGTAAGATTTTATTTCTACTAAGTATAGTATTTTTGGGTGTCATTTCCACCGTGGTTTTTCCCCTAACGGGGTTTTCCACGATAAAAATGCTTGTGTCTTGATGTGTTATGTGGATTTGATAGATCAATACTTTATGTTCCTACATGCTTACATTTCAAGGTTAAATACTATTATGTGTTGCAAGTTCTTAAGTTCAAAACATGTTTTAAAAAGGTTCAAAACCTTATTGTTCAAATTTTGAAATTACAGAACATTGATTCGCCCCCTCCCCTTCTTAGTGTTCCTTCATATTAACAATTGGTATCAGAGCTTTGGTCCCTTAAAGGAAGCCTAACAACTTGAGGGTGATCTATAAAGGAATAATGGAATCCAATTTGCAAAAGAAACTCATATTAGTACTTGATGATCTGGATCAAACTAAAACAGAACTAAGAGAGGTTGAAGAATTAATTGTAACGATAAAAACACAACTGAAGAAAGCCAAGAAGAGGAGATCATAACTTTGTGAGCAACTACAACAAAAGGAATCATAAAGTTCAAATGATGAACAACTAAGCCATGATCTAAAGGAGAGAACTACATAATGTGTGAAGCTCAGACAAAAGATTGTTAACTTGAAGCATGAGATGGCATAAATAGTGATGAAGATGAGTAGAGATATTGAAGATAGGAGGAAAATGAAGAAAACCTAGAAAAATCCTCAAAAGAGAGATCTAAGAAATGCAACAGGCTTGTCACAAATTTACAATATGCAAAGGATCTTGAAGATGAACTAAGATGTGAAATTGTGATTGCAAATGACTATAAAGAAAAATTCATGTTAACCTCAACCAAGCTAGATTTGTTGCTTGAAAGTAAAATAAATCCATGTAACATAAAAGGTCTTGGATATGAAGAAGGAGAAACCTCAAAATCCGCATCAAAGAAGCCTAGATATGAAAATTAACAAAAGGCCAACTACAAGATAGCCTAATGCTCAGAGAAACGATGGTAAGTGTTTTATATTCCATAGATTTGTTCATAAAGTTGTGAATTATATAAATAGGATGAATTAAATCAATACATCTTTTATTGGTCAATGTTTCAAATGCAATAAAAAAGGTCATAAGGCAAGTGAGTGCAAAAATGTTGTAGGGAACTTATCTTCCAACCTAGGTAATATAAAGTGTTATACATGTAATGGTTTTAGGCATGTTGCTAAGAAGTGTGCAACAAATAAAAGACCAATGTTAAACATAAATGGTCAAAGGAATTTTGTTTTCTATAGGTGCAACAAATTAGGACACTATGCAAAACATTGTCAAACTAAGATTGTATACAACTGAATTTCAACAAACAAAGGCAAAAAAGGACAGTCAAAGGCTAAGGAAAAGGACAAAGGGAAGGCTAAAGTATCAGTTGAAGATGTGTGCAAGTAGATGAAGAAAATATGGGACAAGAAGAATCAAAGTGAACCATCTAAAAGGTCTATAGTATGATTTGAGGTTACTAACTCCACTGAGAATTGAAGACAAACCTTTGGCCTACTGGGAGAAAAATTGCTAAATCAATTGAAACCCTCTAAAAAAGTTAGTGTTTGATCCTTTCAAGCATTTGAATGTTAGAGAAGGCTAGGGAAGAAGCTTTGAATACTTCACCAAAGGAATTCAACAAGTTTTTAGGGTGCATAATGTTAGTCTAAAGCCTCAGACAGTAAACCAGTGTTCAAAAATCAAATCAGGGCATAATGCATTTATTGCGCCTCCTGATTAGAAAAAAAAATATAAAAAGTGGAAATCAATCTTCATTTATCATGAAGCATTCAAAAGAATTGAAGAGGAAACTCATAGTGAATACAAAGGTGATTAGAATGATTTGTCAACCACTTGCAAGAAAACCCTAACTCAGCAAAAAGAAGATATTTTACTTGTGTGAAACTCTATCAATCGAGTAAATTCAAGTTTGAAAGGATGGATACACCAGTTATTGTCAATATAACAAAAAGACCTAACCCCAAATTCAAAAAATATCCATATAAATTTGTGGAAGTCGACCCTAAGGTCGCGTTGTCTGATGTACCCTATGGATTTCTACATGTTGAGGATGTAAGGGCATATGTGCATTGCAATTTAGAGGAGTTAGGAACAAATCCAATCAAGGAATTATACCTCACCGAATTGATGGGAGAAGATGGAGGAGTTAAACCAGAATTTGTGCCCTAGAAGAGAGGAAGTTTGCACAATTCACATTATTTCTAGTTGTTGTTGAGGAGGAATGGATAAGATATATATTGAGCAGAATTCATGGTCAATTCATGTGGTTGAGCCAGCCCATGAAGACTACAAAGAAATTAATAGAGAAAGTCAAAGGTTTTTGGTCCGTGGGAGGGATTCCAGCTCTGAAAAGTGTCAAAAATAAAATAATACGAGAGGATATAGGTGTGCTAGATGAAAATAAAGGGACGAATATCAATAAAATAAGAAATGATGATGTGAAGTTTGCTACAATGGTCATTGGATAAAACATATACCACTCCAGTAGTGAAAAACTAAGTCTCAGGAACAACCATTTACACAATATACCAGATGTAAAGAGAAAGAAAATATTATGACCTCTGTGAAGTCTTGAGAGGACAGTTGATGGAGAAACTAACTTAGATAAAAAAGGACAAGAAGAATGTATCTAATTTTGGTACGCTTATATTCTATATATTCTTCTATTTCTTGAAAGAGTTTCCCAGGGTAGGTCCTACTAATTGATCTGGAAAAGGTTCGGTAGCTTTTTAAATCAGATAGATCATGAGTAGTATAACTGTGTGCTGAAAATGTGACACACTTTTATGAGTCATTATATTCAATATTTCTCAAGAATGAGGTCTCAAATGGTGACTCATAGCTCCCTATTCATGGAGTGCAAGGGTTTGTGATGAAGGCCCTCAGTTTAGACCTAGTTATGCCCATGCAAGTACACCATAAAATGAGAGATTCAAAGAGGAAGAGCAAGAATGCTAGTCTCTATGATCACCAAATATGCATTGCAAATGATAATGAAAGCTATTCTATATGATAACAATGCATGGAAGGAAACTAATCTATATGATAATAATGCATGAAAGGAAATGTGCAAATTAATCTATGAAGAAAATATGCAAGATTAATCTATAAAAGGAAACATGAATATAAATTAACATGAATCTAATTTAAATGGATTTCCATGAATGCATGAGAGAAGAAGACAAGAAGAAGAGAAGTTGCATGGTTCAAGCTCAAATTTTCAAACTCTCCTCCAAGATTGCTCTCCAAACCTGCAGCATAACAATAGCATAAAAATGTATATCTTGATTATCCAAATTAGAAGGAGAGGTTTCCTTTTAAAGAGCAATGGACGATAGAGATTAAGAGGTAAAAAGAAATGAGCAATGGTGGAGATTAAATGCTCATATCTTCAAAAGGAAAAATTAAAGGCTATGATTAAGAGGCAAAAAGCCCACCACTTAGGAATATGTGTGAAGAAAAAAGATTTTTATTTAATTTATTTCCTTTTTCAACACAAAGAGGGATTTAAGTGGGGGTTTTATTTATTTAATTAAAAGAGGAATGTTTTTTAATTAAATAAGATTATTGATGAAATGATCAAACCTTAGGAAATATTGAAATAACTGAATTAATTACAATTTGACCAAGGAAATTGAATTGAATTGAAAGTGTTGCAAAGCATTGATTCATTAATTTGATAAATTGATTCTGTCATTTGATAAATTGAAGAATGGGGACCCATAGTCTAGGCGACCATTTTATGGTGCATACATTTGCCCCTCTTTGACTAATGTGTGATCTTTATGGGAACACATGTAGTCAAAGAATGCAGTTGAAGTGTGAGATTGATTTGGGATCACAAAACAACCCAGATGTGTGATCGACAGATGGGAAGACATCAGGACAAAGATAAGCTGATTGAAAAAGACAAGGTCAACACCCTTGAAAATAGGTAATTGACATGTCCAAGATAACAATCTCAAGCAAGGTTTCTCCAAGCGGAGCAATTGATAGGATTGATAAAGCTAAATCAAGGATTGAATTTTGATAGGTATTGTCCCCTCGTGATCAAAATTGAAATGAGATAGAGGAGAAACAACAAATAAATTTGATCAAATTGAACTAAAGATAAGGTTCTTGATGTAAGATGAAAGATATAAGGATCACAGAACCAAGGTAGATCATCAAGCATGAAATATTATGCCCCAAGGTTGAATTAGAAGAAAAAAAAGTGGGGCAAAAGCGAATGGAAGATAGAAGTTTGGAAGAGGTGGAAAGAAATGGAGAGAAGAAAGAGAATTTATCTTAAGAAAGAGAATGTTCCAAAATCAATCAAATGTTTAAGATAGAAATTTTTTATTGAGATCACGAAAGAAGATAAGGAAATGAAGACAAAAAAATGACCATAGTTGATTAAAAGTCCACAAGAAAGATGAAGGAAACCCTCTCAAACTCATAATGCAACCTAAAATGCAAACTAACATGAAGTCTAACAGTGCAAGCTACATGAAAATGCAAAGGTGTACTTGCAATAGAGCAACTGTAACATAGGACTTTGTGTTCTTCATTCATTAGAGAATGTTAAGGAACTTATTTTCATCATTGGGCCATTATTAACGGACATCAGAAAATCACACAATCATCACTAGTCACAAGTGCAACTATGAAGATATGAATGTGATTTATATTAGATTGGAATGTGGAAATATTCTAACATAAGCATCAAAGACATAAAGTTAAAGATAACTTCGATGTTAGCTTACCCAATTTAATATAGAAAAACCACGCTCGCATCAAGCCATAAATGCTAGGATGGCCAAAAGAATGGTTGTGAAAAAATAGTCAAGGGTGAAGCCTCAAATATCCTAAGTATTTCAAGGGAACAACAATAGACACTCAAGAGTTTCAATACCACACCCACAAGCAGAAAGTAAATAAAAACATGCCCCATGCCCCAAGTCCTCTAGCTATGCATCCCGGAGAGACTTATTAGAGAAGGACACTCAATGAAAATCAATAACAGTCAGCACACAAAGAAAATATCATGACATAGCTCAAGCATTAAGTGTTGTGTTTAAAAATTTAAACATGTTAACTGATACTGAGTTCTGAGGATAAGGATTGAATGCTTGCAAGCAAGTAAGATCACATGACAAAAATGGGTAAGACCAAATCGATAAGTGTTGAAAAACACTTGATATCAGGGGTTGTATTGAAAAAAATAGTTGGGTTGGTGTTGAAAAACACCATTTGTAAGATTTCCTAAAGACCAATGCAACCAAGAGACCAAAGCTAACATAGTTATGCCCCCTAGACAAAGACAAAGACCAATTCCAGACCAAGGCAACAAGGACAAGGCATGATGGAGAAAGGCTAAGAGTCAATGACACATGCTAAGAAATAGGGGTGCAAAGGCCTCAAGTAGCACATGTTTCCAGGTTTTCACCACTTGGATTTTATTACAATTTTTTTCTACCAATGCGTCTGTTTCCAGGCTTTCATCAAGGCACTTTTTATTTTTATTTTACTTTTTACTTTTTTTATTTTTTTGTATTTTTGGAACATATATTTTTTTTGGAGATACAACAAAGCGCCTATTGCTAGGTTTTCACTAAGATGATCATTTTTTTAGGACATTATCTGATTTTTAGAATTTTTGACAATATATCATTTTTTTGGATTTTTTCAGGATCAATAATTATGTACAAAGGATGCCCCCAGACAGAATGGGAATCATGGATAAAACTTCTTCAGGTGCAAGACATTGATAGGACTAGGGAGCTTCTCTCACTCTACTATAGATAGTAAATAAGCACCTGACCCAAAAGATGTTGTGATGATGTAAGGTCCAAGCCAATTGGGTTCAAATTTGCCCTTTTGATCTCTATGCTGTTGATTCTTAGGATTTTCACGTAGGACAAGATCTCCCACTTGGAATTCTCTAGGGCGAACCTTTTTGTTGAAAGATTTGGACATGCGCTTTTGATAAACCCTCATATGGTCAAATGATGCTTGACATTTCTCATCTAGAATTTCTAACTCTTGAAGTCTCATGGCACGATAGTCTTCATCTGTAACTAGACCTTTGAGGGAAACTCTAAGTGAAGGAATCTCAACCTCCAAAGGTAACACTGCTTCAATGTCATATGCTAGGGAAAAAAGAGTAGCCCCAATAGGAGTATGAATACTCATTCTATAGGCCCACAAAGCCAGATTTATCTGTAAGTGCCAATCTCTACCATTCTTACAAATTGTTCTATGTAAGATTTTATGAATGGTTTTGTTTGATGCCTTTGCTTGACCATTTCCTTGCGGGATGTAAATGGAGGACCAATGTTGTTTAATCTTGAATTTATTGCAGAGTTGTTTTGGGTCCTTATTTTTGAACTGGCCTCCATTGTCTGTGATAATCTTGGAAGGCACTCCATATCAAAAGATGATATGGTTCAAAATGAACAGAGGGTTTTTCTTGATCGAGGCAATAGAAAGTGGGACAAATTCTACTCATTTAGTAAAGTAATCAGTACTAGTGATAATAAAATTGTGTCCACCTGATGAGTTGGGATGAATCTACCCAACAAGATCAAAGGCCCAGCGCTGAAATGGCCAATGAGATATAGAAGGAATGAGCTCCCTTCCTGGAGCATGTATCAGGTTACCATGTTTTTGACACTTTTCACATGACTTTGCAAAAGCTACTGCATCAATCTGCATCGTAGGCCAATAGTACCCCGCCCTAAGCAACCTCCGAGCCATGGAAAGACCATTGGAATGTCCCCCACAGATGCCTTCGTGGATGTCAACTAACGCTTGGTCAGATTCTTCCTTTTCTAAGCATCTAAGAAGTGTTCCATCTAGACCCCTCCTATACAAATCACCAGTGATAAGGGAATGGAGAGAGGCATTTCAGGTAAGTTTTCTGCATTCAGATCGATTAAAGGTTTTAGGTATAATGTCATCATGAAGGTATGAGTAAATGGCCCCATAACAGGATGACTCATGACCAACAAGGGTACAAATGACATGGCTTTCTTGGGATTCATAGATAGGGTGATGTAGCTCTTCCACCAGGAATTCAAATCTAGATTCATGTTGCTCTAACTGAAGGAGTGAAGCAAGTGTAGCTATAGCGTCAATTGCTTTTTTTTCTGCTCTAGGGATTTGCTGAAATGTGACAAATGTGAAGTATCATTTCAAGGAATCAGTCATTTTCTTGTAAGGTACCAGTTTCTCATTTTTTGTTTGATATTCATCATTAACTCGGTTGATTATGAAGTGTGAATCCCCATAGATGTGTAACTCTGTGATTCTCCATTCTATGGCCATCTTAAGTCCATTTTTTAAAGCTTCATATTCATCAATGTTGTTTGTACATGGGAACAATAAATTGTAATACTTAGGAATCGTGTACCCATGAGGAGAAAAAAACAACACACCTAGTTCAATAAGCACTAAATATCTATCTTGAAATTAGCTAGGGAGACGATTAAGTACCTCATCCTTAGGCACCTCAGAGAGGTTTTCACCCTTGCACACGTCATTTATTTTTACTTTTTTAGTTCTGATACCGCCACACAATGGTTTTTGCCATCAGAACTCCTATTCTTTTGATTTTCTTTTCTTTTTATCTTTTGACTAAGGTACTTGATGTCTGGCTCTGTCATGCTGGTAGATGGTTCACTGGTGGAAGAGACTACGGGTGCAAGGGAATTTAGGTAACAGGCTATTTCATAATCATTTTGAAATGTTAAGAGATCAGGTTCTTGATAGCATTGGGACCAATCAATGAGGTTAGGATGAATAAGAGGTAGGTCAACGACTGGTTCAAAGTTATAAATGTGAATGATATTATCGTTGGTGACCAAAGAGTCAGAGTCCATCCAATATCCTTCTAAGCTACCCAAATAAGGATTCATCCTAACAAGTAAAGATTCATCCACTAAGGTAACACGTGGGTTCAAATCCTCTAATCCTACACATGACTCATTGACTATCTCAGGTTGAGAACTATAAGTGTGGATGAAATCAACATCCATGTCAACTGTGGAAGGCTCTAAGAAGGAGTCCCATTCATACTCATATGAACTTGTGCCTAAAATGTGACTAGGATGCTTACACCATGAAGTTTTGGGACATCTTGATGTGGAAGGTCTATTGTCATCAAGAGTAGCACCTTCTCTTCCCAGTAAATGAACAAGATTCTTTCGTTGACGTTCTCTAAAAGGATCTTCTACATCTGATTCTTGTTCTAAAGTTGCAATTGATGCATGAGTGACCAGAATATATGAATCTCTCCAAAGGATATTAGTGGAGGGACCCAATCTTCACACATGTCTTGCTAATTTGTCAAACTAGGTACATATTCCGGTTCATCTACACTATCTGACTTATCAAGGATAGGAGTAGTGTGCTTGTTGTGATTCGCAAAGCCTAGGCCAACCGGCTTCTTAGACTTACATCCATAAAGAGCATGATCAATAGGTTCGGCTCTAGCATCCAATCGGTGATTAAGAGGGCCATGTCTACGATAGCCCATCTGTCTGACAAAATATTACCCTCATCCGTAAGACTTAGGAGAGGGAGAGAAGTTTTCATTGTGTATATATTTCTCCTCTCTATAGATCCATTCTTGAACAAATGTCTCTTCTTTCTCATCTTGAATAGGCATCAAGGATTCTAAAAATGTGCCAAATAAAGGCACACTACAACATTTGAGACTATTTTTTGACGGCTATGTGTCACTTTTCTGACACTGTCCCATTAGCCAAGCGACAAAGACCAGTGTTGCAGTTTTGGTGTCAAAAATAATGACGACTGTACCATCTTTCGTTATTGCAATGGTCCTAACTGTCACAATATGAGCTAGCTATGATGGTTATCATGCTATCATTATATATTTTAGCTGTCGTTATTACGACACGTAGGTGTAGCATTTTTTGTGTTACCCGTCACAGTTTGCCTCGTCTAAAAACTTTAGCATGTCGTTGTTACAGTTTGTGGGTGTAACAATTACAACAGACGTGCGCAAAATTTTCTATACATGCAACATCGAGCCATCGACAATTTCTGACGGCTTGACGTCACATGTTTAGTAAATTCGTCGCGCGTCTGTCATAATTTGTGACGGTTAACACAAAAAAGCGATGTCTAGGTGTCATGATGTTTATCATGTTGTCATTATATATTTTATTTGTCACTATTACGACACCTAGGCATCCTAGTTTGCACCATCTAAAAACTTCAGCATGTCATCGTTATAGTTTGTTGGTGTCACAATTACGACAGATGTGCGACGAATTTGCTATACATGCGACATCTAGCCATTGGCAATTTTTGACGGTTTGATGTCGCATGTATTTTTTAAGTGTCGCTTTAGAGTTTTTAAGAGTTTAGTGTCCTAGTGGATAAAGGGACAACCCAATGTCCTCCTAACTGTGACAACATATCTATAAATGGTGGACATGAATATAATTTATGCTGGAATTCTCAGTGTATTAAATATTTTATGCTTTTCGAACAACTATATGCTACTAGGAGAAATCACATGCATCTTTAAAGTGTGTTTTTG
>MU228431.1:2025534-2039433 GCA_018584345.1 Thuja plicata | reverse complement strand
ATATCTTATGTAATGGTCAGCAACTGGATTGGGCTACTCTTTGCATGAGGTACCATATGCCTCAATCAAATTGGAGGACTTATACTAAGCTTGTATGGTTTTTAACTTTCCTATCACCTATGTTGGGAAATATAAACATTTCAAGGACTTTAAAATGGATTGATGGATCCCTTTTGTGCAAAAACTAAAGCTAAAGACATATACAAAACTCTTTCTAACAACTTTATTATAATTGAGCATACTAATAGATCTTGGAATATTAATGTTGAGAATATAATATTACAAAAACACTTTCAGAAACTAAAATTATAATATTATGGACTAACATTTTGGAAACTAAAAAAACTTGTTTCAGGTGGTTAATGATCCTCGAAAGGATGCCATATAAATGCATGGTTTTAATTCTTATTTGTGATGTATATGCAGGAAAACTAATATCATTAGACACATTTTTTTATGGTCTCTTTTCTAAAGATACTTTCTATATGATTTGTAATGGATTCCATGTTTGGAGTAACAATTATAACAATATTTGTATTGAGATTGTTTTGGCTAAGTTGGAGGCATGAAAAATACGCATAACTTATTTTGGCTTTCTTTTACTACTGAATATTTATGGCACATCTAGAAAGTAAGAAATAATGAGATATTTAATAGGGTAAGAAGAAAGCTTACTGAGTCATATAAGAGACACACACTTTGATATTGCCTCACAAGTCACAGTAATGATAGAGATATCAAATGCCAAATTTTTCAGGTTACTCAGGGATAGAATTGTGGCATTGACTTGGCAAGAGATGAGATATGGACACGCATGGTTAATCGACATGTTCAACAGAAAAATGATTAGTAGATGGATTAGGTTTTGCAATGTTGGTCAAATAATCAAGATGTTGTGACTCACCTATACATCTTTCTAAATCTTAACGCAGGTGATCATCATATTGACTAATATGAGCTAAAGGGATCCCTACCTCTGATGAAATCATGGCGTATGTTCTCATTAGGTCCTCAGACAAAAAAGTTGTAATATGCTCATCATATTGACTAATATCAATCAGGCCATCTTAGGGTATATGCCTCTAGTCATGTAATATGCTCTTAACCAAAGGCTAAAAAATAAGACATACCTCAAATGGCAAGTACACGGTGGCTTGTTCGCAAATGAAATAATTTGAACATCAAAAAATTTAGAAATTACAAGTTGTTATACCCTAAACATGAAGTCTCAAGGACACCAAGCTTCGAATCCCAAGGGAATCACTTCCCAAAGGACCTTTGTCTCTACTAAGAGCTGTGAAAATGTGGGAAGTCTTAGTCAGTCTCTGACCTTCCACGCCAATAGATAGAGGTTTTTTTGGTCACTAAAACAAAGTTTGTAGTCAAGGCATCCGTTCAGGTGGTTGTGATCAAGTCATTTTCCCAATTAAGGGGGATCTCCCAATCCTTTTAAAGCAAAGTTTTCACCTTAACAATGTAGGGAATTTAACGCACCACTAGGTTACTAAAGGAGATTTTGGTTTCCATAACAAATTCACACCTGTCCACTGTGAGACTAATCACAATGGCATTTTTTATATACCAGTTTGGAAGGGCTTGGTTTTAGCCTATTAGCGGTTGGGCAATCCACTCTCACTGGCTCTATTAAAGCACTTAAGAAGTAACCACACTAGAAGAATTATATGAGTTTCTCTTTCACCCAAGATCCACAAAGGCAAGGAGAGAGGATACGTTCATATAATTCTTAGGGTTACAATCTGAAAGACACTTCAAACACATAAGAAAATGATAACAATGCTTATGGATTTTTGATCATCCCAGAAGGGCGAGAGCATAGTTTACTAACATCATTGTCATTCCTAAAATACTAAAATAGAAATTTATTTTATAAGTCTTACATGTGGGTTCCTATTATAATAAAATAAAATAAAATGCAAGTACAAAATTTAGCATGCTATCGATCAAGGCAACCTGCAAGATGATTCGTTAGTAGTCTTTATTTAAGTATTCTTTTCAATGTCCTGCAAACCCTAGGGTTAGATCTGAAAATCAATTGTTAGGAAAAATAATAACCAGAAAATAATCTAAATGACAACTCGTATCATGCATTGAACCATGTGAAAAATAAGTGCAAGCTAATCATTAAATGCCCTTTTTTTTAATTTTGATTTTTTTGACCTAGTCAACAAGATTGGACCTATATGACATGAATTCAGATCCCAAACCCTAAATGAAAAAAAGAGACTCTTGTTAAAAACCAGAGAAATTTTCAAAAATCTCATAATTTTAAAAAGATCTTTTCATTTGTTCCCTATGGAGCCGTTTTCCTAACATAGACTAGTTTTCATAAATCGACCAAATGAGCTATGATATTGCATCCAAATTTAAAACACAAAGAATTGACCCCCTGTAGAATTTAAATACTTTTATGAAAATGTAACAATTTCTGAAAATTATGCTGATTTGTGCCAAAAATTAATTTTTTATGAAAAATAAAGAAAAAATTGTAAAAACTTCATGATACCTCAGAAAATTCTAAATTTTTTTACTGAAGCTTCTCTGATATGTCGCCAACCTTAAAAAAAAATAGACTGAAACTCCAAGCCATTTGGGAGATATGATCAAATCTTTAAAAATCTAGGGTTTTCATCTCTAAGCAAATCTACACAAGGGGGTTAGCTCCAAAACTAATCAAAACCAACATGCAAAGGTGGGTTACCCCACGGTAGATGCCAAAAATGTGTTCTGAAAATGTGACACACTTCTATGAGTCATTATATTCAAGATTTCTCAAGAATGAGGTCTCAAATGGTGACTCATAGCTCCCTATTCATGGAGTGCAAGGGTTTGTGATGAAAGCCCTCAGTTTAGACCTAGTTATGCTCATGCAAGTACACCATAAAATGAGAGATTCAAAGAGGAAGAGCAAGAATGCTAGTCTCCGTGATCACCAAATATGAATTGCAAATGACAATGAAAGCTATTCTATATGATAACAATGCATGGAAGGAAACTAATCTATATGATAACAATGCATGAAAGGAAATGTGCAAATTAATCTATGAAGGAAATATGCAAGATTAATCTATAAAAGGAAACATGAATCTAATTTAACGTGAATCTACTCTAAATGGATTGTCATGAATGCATGAGAGAAGAAGACAAGAAGAAGATAAGTTGCATGGTTCAAGCTCAAATGCTCAAAATCTCCTCCAAGATCGCTCTCCAAACCTGCATCATAACAATAGCATAAAAATGTTTATCTTGATTATCCAAATGAGAATGAGAGGTTTCCTTTTAAAGAGCAATGAACGGTAGAGATTAAGAGGTAAAAAAAATGAGCAATGGTGGAGATTAAATCTTGGTTGATCCATGTGCTCATATCTTCAAAAGGCAAAATCAAAGGCTATGATTAAGAGGCGAAAAGCCCACCACTTAGGAATATGTGTGAAGAAAAATGATTTTTATTTATTTTTATTTAATTTATTTCCTTTTTCAACACAAAGAGGGATTTAAGTGGGGGTTTTATTTATTTAATTAAAAGAGGAATGTTCTTTTAATTAAATAAGATTATTGATGAAATGATCAAACCTTAGGAAATATTGAAATAATTGAATTAATTACAATTTGATCAAGGAAATTGATTTGAATTGAAAATGTTGCAAAGCGTTGATTCAGGAATTTGATAAATTGATTCTGTCATTTGATAAATTGAAGAATGGGGGCCCATAGTCTAGGAGACCATTTTAGGGTGCATACAGTAACTGATGAGATGAGAACCACATTTCTTTGGGGATATTTCAAGAACTTTTAGAAGAAAATGCATGAAAGGGAAAAAAATTCCAAAATTATTATTTAAAATATAAGGAAGATATATACTTTATGGTGAACACTGATGAATGCCTAATGTAGGCGGTCGAACCCAGAACTTCTTGGGTGATGCCAATGGGTTATGAGGTGGAAAAACAAATTGTGGACTTGTATAAAAAGGACTTACTAAGAAAGCTCAAAAACCCAAATAAACCAAGATTTGAAACTTACAATGAGAAAGGACTCAAGGTGCATTGAGAGCTAAGAGCGCTTGAAGTTGCAAGAAGGGTAAAGAAGAAAATTGATATAGTAAATGAATTTCTTGAATTTCATGCTCGGCAGCTTGTAGAAGGTAATACACCTATTGAAGTGGGAGAATCAAGTTCTGCCCCAATTCAATTTTTAAGTAGGCAGATAAGAAGTGCAACAATGTCCAAACCACAAATACCCACTCCAACAAGAGAGGTGAAGAGGAAGAAACCAGAGAAGAAAAGTAATGAAAAGAAGAAAGATAAGACTAAGATACAACAGGAAGAGAAGAAGAAAAAGGAAGAAGAGGATATTCTTATTGAGGATGGTGATGAAAGGAGAGACTCGTATAAAGTAGTAAAATAGCTGAAGAAACAAAATTTGAATGAAGAATCCAAACCTACAAAGACAAAATCTTCTGGTGCAACTCAACAAGTAAGTAAAGAAACAAAGCTTAAATATGAGAAGCTAGGTATGTATGTAAATATCATAGTAAATGTTATTACTGCTAATAGGGACTTAAGACCAGTAAATAAATTCTTTGATAAGTTAGAGAGTGAAGGGAGGAGAGAAATTGAAGATGTTGTTGTAAAATATATGTACAAGTTCAAGAAAGATTTGATTGAGATTGCATCAGAAATTTCAAAGTCTCTATATGATACCCTAGATGCAAGAAAGAATACAACCAACAAGAAGGATAAAAAACTAATGGAGCAAGGCATAATTGAACTCTATCCAGTAATATCAGTTGAAGAGATGAAGGACTTAATGAAGAAGGTAGAGCCATCTTTTAGAAACAAAAGAAGAACAAATAGGTTGATGGTTCATGAAATAGAAGATGTAGTCAAAGAGACTAAAAAAATAATGCAAAAATTATTGCAAAAAAAAATCCAACAGTGCTTGTTGAATTCCAAAAGGGAAGTACATCTAAACAAACTGAGTCACCAAGCATGCAATTACAAGATGATGTTTTTGTGCAAGATGTTCCAAATTTGGAACAAATCACAGGTACAGGTATAGAGGAAGTACAATAGATGGTGACAGTACAAATAAATGTGATCGATCAAGTCACAGATCAAGGTACATTACTCAAACAGGTCAGAGTGGACACGAAAGGGAAAGACATCGTGACATCTATAAAGAATGTGTCATAAGAAGAACAAAATGTGATAGATAAGGCAAGGACGGATACAGTAGAGGTATATCCTCTAAACCTTATGTTTATTTCACAAGCTAGATAACACAAGGATGTAGAGATAAACAAAGAAGTGAAGGAGGGTTGAACAAAAGGAGGGAAAGAGACATTGTTCAGGCAATGCAAGAACTCATGTCAAAAGAAACATCTGAGATAGATATTGAATTGGCTAAAGGACCAATAGATTTATCTGCTCTATCCTCTACTCAAAAGATCAAACTAGCCCAACTGGAACAATCTGAAGCCAGGGAGGAGATTCTCAAGAATCACCTTGAACATGGTAAGCTCATGGAGGAGGCATCAAAAGTATTGGAAAAATTGATGGAAAATTATGTCAAAGATGAATCATTAATTCCATTAGACCAAGTCAAAAGTCTGCTTAGTGCAGTGAAAACTCAATTCAAATCACTTGAACATGTTGTAGAGGTAAAAGCAAAGGAGGCAATGCAAATATGTTTGAAGAGTTAAACTTAATAATTGCACATGACAGATCACTATTGGACACCCACATTAAGGAGATGCAAAGAAAACTTAGCAAAGGTGGGAATGTTTATAATGAAGGATCTGAGAAACAGTGATCCGATAACACCCAAGAACAGATGCATGCAAGTACCTATTACAAGAAGGAAGCATAAAGAAGGAAAAAGAAGAAGAACTCGGAAGCTCAAAGAAACTCAAAAGAGCAGATAAAATGTAATCTGAATTAATGAACGAATAATTACAAGGTTCAACCTATAAAGGTGAACAAAACCCTAAAGACTAAAAAGATAGGTTGCACATTAATAATTATTATAAATATTAATTATAATGTACCTAAGATAAAGCTTAAGAAAACATGAGTAATGACAACTTAACTAATTAAATCAACATGATTTAATCAATAAGTCAAAAGAGAAATTACTCTAACACCCCCTTAAGTGAAGCTTAGGAGGTAAGCTAACCTAGTACAATTATGAAAGAAAGAAAGAAGGTCCCAGCAACAAGGCCTGATTAGGTACCTAATATAAGAAAATCTCTGTAAACTGGAGAAAAAAGGAGAAAAAGGAGAAAACCCAGTGGGAAAAACTCCTCTCCAAAAAGAGATAGAAAAAAATAGAAAAGAAATGGCTCAAGAGACTCTCTCAAAACCATAAGTACAACCATCCCCCCCCCCCCATGAGAGATGGATGAGACACCAAAGCCCCCCCGAAATGATAGAACCTTTGTGGAAATCATCAAACCAATAGAACTCCAATGCAGAAGAAACAAAGGCAAGGAACAAGGAAACCCCTAAATGAGAAGTGAAACTGGAAGGCTAAACTGATGCTCAAAGGAGAATGCATGAGACTCTTGTAATAGAATCTCCAATGAAGGTGGGCCAATATATGTGTTGAATCTATCATCTAGGAGGAGATGAATGTCCTCATATATGCCATCAACAACTGGAGTAGGTGGCTCGATGCAAGGAGCAACCATAACAGGTAATGTTGAAGAGGAATAATATTGAAAAAATGCAAACTCAACAGGAGGAGGAGGTGTAGAAGCCACAACACTGATCTTAGAAACACCACATAAGTTCAGGTGACCTGACTTATACTCAATAGGCACTTGTGAAGTACGAGATATATTCTACGACAATGGAGATGGTGGACCAAAATGAGAGGAGTACAAGCGGGTAACATGATCAACTATCCATGTAGAAAAAATATTGCATGTTGCACTGTCTCTTATGTGCACTAAATCTGGAGTGAACTCAATTGTCTTCCCTATCCTACTGTGAGTAATCTGATAGATAGAGAGAAGGTTAGAGGACAAAGATGGAACACATACTAAATCATGGAATGTATCATCATCAATGTCAATAGAACTCTTCCCACATACAGTCATAACAGTGTTATTCCCTATCAAAATGTGTGGGGTAGGTGAAGCCTCAAAAGATGAGAATAAATCCTGAGAAGATGCCATATGGTGTGAAGCACCTGAATCCAGTAGTCATCTAGAAGAGGGAGCAATAGCAGATGCACGTAATGCATGACCCTTTCTATTGTCTGACCCATTTGTCTGAAAAGATGATGAAGAAGACCTGTGAGAAGAGGAAGAAGGAATATCAATATTGCTCTTGTGAAGAAGAGTAGTCAAATCAAAAAAAATTTTGGCATATACATCGACCTTCTTCTGAAAGCACTAAGACTCATCATGGTTGGGCCATTTACAATAAGCACAGTTAGGTTTTTCGGTCTTCAATTTCCCCTTATTTGGAGGAGGTGGGTCAGAGGAATGCTGAGAATGAGAATCCTTCCAAAACTTTGTGGTTGGTGATACCTTTTTCTGCTTCGGCTTTCGTGAAGATGGACGAGCAACTAAAGCATGGCTCATGGAGCCAGAAGTACCATCCAACTACTAAATCTTTGACTGATCTCGAGTCAACCGATCACAGAATACCTCAAAGGAAGGCATAGTGTGCCTAGGACCTAAAGCATCCATAGTGGAATAGAAAGTGGAAGAGAAGATCTGAAACTATCCTCGAAGCTTTGAGAGTATCAGAAAGATACACTCATTATCTAACTTGTTCTTCCCACATCCCTATAAAATTGAACAGAGAGCATTGAACTTCGTCAAGAAGTCCTCAATGGTGGAAAAACTGTCAGGAGACAAGGATGTCAACTCTGCATCAATCTAAAATGCTATGAACTCATTTACTGTGCCAAACAAATCTGCAAACTTGTCCCAGATAGCTCGAGGGGTGTTCAAATTCTCCAGGTGAAACAGGAGACTGTCAGAAACATTCAATGCCAGTAAGCCCATGGCTTCATCCATTTTGTTCCTATGTTGAAGAGCCTCAAAAGGACGTTGAAAAACAGGTTGGTTCTCATCCAGAAAAGACCATAATCCCTATGACATGAGCAATCTGGTCATGTGCACTTTCTAGGTATGGTAGTTATTCAGCCTCAGACGGGCAACTGAAAGGTCTGACATTGAGAGAAATTAGATAGAAGTAGAAGGGTATTTCTGAAGTAAATGATAGAAAGTGAAATGAAAACCCCCCCACACAATAGTAAACTATCTCTCGTACACCACAAGTAACGAAGAAAGCACAAAAAAGAGAAGAAAACCCGGTGACTTGATGTAGTGAGGAGAGAAACAAAAGCTTCTACTTTAACGCTGAAAAAAGGTACCCAAATGAAAGAATTTGAAACTCAAACTTGTGTAAGGGGAATCAGCTCGGAAAGAGATTTCCAATGATATATGGCACTTCAAATTTTGACCTCGCATGCTCAAGCTATGAGAAAAATACCAACAGGACCTTCGAAAAACAAACTCTCTGGAAAAAACCAGTCACTGCAAAAAATTTGACTTCCAAATGGTCGTCGCCCGTCCATGGAAAAAAATTGATGATCGTATGACCATCACTAGACCCTTGCTGATGTCACCATGACATCATGTGAGAAAAAAATATTGGTCGTCGTAAAAGAAACTGACGCCGGAAAGGTGACGTCACATGTCAGAAAGGTGACGTTAGCCTGCTGCAATAGCTGGTGGCGCGCAGGCGGCGCTCCGGCTATGGAGCTGACCGCCGGTGGTGGTTGGGTGGTGCGTTGGTCGCACTGGGGCTTGGGCGACGTGTCATCTACGCTTGAAAAAAAGCATTTTTGAGTTTTTTTTTGCATTTTGCATCGAACATCCCTAGAGGCCAATTTTGTTTTGCCTCGGAGGCACGATATGCTAAATAGATCATGCCTTATATCAAAATGGGGGTTCTAGTTGCAGAGTTGACCACCGATGGTGGTTGGGCAGCGCATTGGCCATGGTGGGGCTTGGGCGGCACACTGGCCGCAAGTAGGGCGCGGGCTGCGTAGAGGCGGCGCATCGGCTGCGCTTGAAAAAAAGCATTTTTTGATTTTTTTGCATTTTGCATTTTGCCTCAAAAAACATGCTCGTACATCCCTAGAGGCCAATTTTGTTTTGCCTCGGAGGCACAGTATGCCAAATAGGTCGTGCCTTATATCAAAATGGAGATTTTTGGGCCTTCTAGACTCAACCGTGAGGTCGGTTTTTATCCAAAGTGCTCCAAAAAAACTTCATCCCCAGATTGAAGACAAAAAAATCCTTAAAAAGCTGAACATTTCTCCTTCGAATACAACTTCAAAAACTCCAAAACATGCAGCAATAGAGGTGCTCTGATACCATGAAGGATCTAAGAAACACTGATCCAATAACACCCAAGAACAGTTGCATGCAAGTACCTATTACAAGAAGGAAGCAGAAAGGAGGAAAAAGAAGAACTCAGAAGCTCAGAGAAACTCAAAAGAGCAGAGCAAAATGTAATCTGAATTAATGAACGAATAATTACAAGGTTCAACCTATAAAAGTGAACAAAGCCCTAAAGACTAAAAAGATTGGTTGCACATTAATAATTAATATAAATATTAATTATAATGTACTTAAGAGAAAGCTTAAGCAAAAAAGAGTAATGACAACTTAACTAATTAAATCAACATGATTTAATCAATAAGTCAAAAGGGAAATTACTCTAACTTATAAGTCTTGATTGTCAATGAAGAAGTTTGTAGTAGGCATAGAGAAGTAGATTCAAGAGAATGAACATAAAATGGAGCAGATAGCACAATCATTTGATTCTCTCAGTTCTTCTACATCAGAATCTGAGAGTCAAGTAATCTCTTTACTTGACCAAAACCAAAACTTGGAGAAGGCGAAATCAAAAGTCAGCAAATTGAGGAGTTTGATAGCTCTCAAACTTCAAACACTCTATAGTGCAATCAAGGAAGCACAAGTTTCTTTAGGATCATTAGACCATGTGAACTTACAAGTGGTAGAAGCTACAGTATTTGTGTTCAATGGCCACATTTCAATTTTAGATAGTCTCAAACAAGGATGGGAGCAAGATCTGCAATTACTGAAGACTATATGTGTAGAGATCTTCCAATTAATGTAAGTTTCACAACCTTTTGGCTAAGCCTTTGTCATTGATGTCAATAGGGGATTGTGGGCGTGTGAAAAATGAAAATATGTTGTTCTTAAAGGAGTCATTTTTGGACACCAGTTTTGGGGAAAGCTCTATGCAATTATAAAGTGATTAACAATGTTTGCACACTTAGTCAATTTTTCTCTAAGTGTTGCCATCAATGTAAATGGGGAGATTGTTGGCAAGAGACACTGCATAGAAGAAAAATTGTGAGTAAATGTCATTGATGGAAACTACATGATGTTTAGACATGTCATACACATGCGCAACAAATTTGGATCCCATACGAGAAGTCATTTGAAGATCTAACTAAGTTAAGACTGAAGACCAAAGTACACTGGTAGAACACACAAAAAGGTCTGGTGAGATCTATAGAGGAAAGATTTTGCAGGGCGCATCTAGGGGAAGTATAAGGGATATGTACATATGTTTCTCACAAAATTTGATGTCATGATGATAAGATTCGATGAAGTTATGAAGATTTGAGAAGCCATTCATATCAGTTAACATAGTCTTAGGCCGACGTGATGATAAATCCTTTCGCGTACATTAGAAATTGTAACTAGCGCTAACTCTGATAATTCAAATGTTTATCCGACATAGTTAGCCACCTGTTTTGATTTTTGTTGGAGGGAAACATGATGAATTAAGGATATAGCCAACTTGACAAAACACTTTACTTTTCCCAAGAACATTTTAGGGCTTGTCTACTTGATCAAATCCTAGGGTGTGAACCTATATAATGGATTAATTAGGGTTTGTTGATATGTGGAGATGATATTTGAGATTTTTTGATGGTTGATAAAAAATGAGAGCAGTGTGGTAGATATGATTTTGAGTAGTTTGTTGAGATCTAATATTCTAAATGTGAAGAACAAGGTGATTAGATAGTCAGTTTTAGGTTTTAGATCGTATCGACATTTGAGCTTACACGGAACTGTAATCAGACATTAGCATATGTTATTGTGGCAGTTAAACTAGTCTGAGATCATTGTAGTGATCATTTTGTAAGACAGTGAGTCTTCCTTAGAGGTGTAGCCCAAGGTATTTTGTTTTGAGTAGTGAGCCTAATTTTTAACCAACTGATGATAATGATGATGAAGATCAAATTCAGAAGAATACAAGCAAGCTAGAAGAATGGTTAGATTAGTTGTTATTTTGTCATTGATGTCAAGCAATTGATATCTGGTTTATATTAAGTTGTCATATCAATCAAAAGGAAATTAATTGGGCAGATAATAAAGATTAGACAATGATAAGGTACTATTGGTATAATTGTTTTTACTTAACATTTGATGTTGTTAAGTCAATAGAGCAGAAAATTCAAATCGGTAAAGGGAACAGGCCTAGTTACTGAGTAGTGAGAAGTATGTTGGTAATATGAAGTGTTAGCCGGTTGGGCAAAGAAAAGTCAGTCACCGAGAAAAGTTAACAACTGAGCAAATTCAATTATCAAACAATATTGGTAACCGAGCGAAGTCAGACACCGAGTGAAGATAGTCACCGAGACACCAAGCACAGAACAAAGTCTGAACAGAGATTGAATTCAAAGAGAAGAACAAATTTAATGTGAAGGCACGAAGATCAAGAAGATGCTAAGGATGAAGATGAAGTCTGTTACAAGATCTACAGTCATAAAAAGTCAAGTTCAAAATCTGAGATGCAGATTAAGCGGCAAAAAAAATAGTTGTGAGATCCAAGAAAAGTACAAGTCAAGAATAGTTGAAGAGCTACCAAGCAAAGTAGTGAAATAAGTGGAGAATTAGTACATAGGAGAGTGAGAAGAACCTCCTGCAGCAATATGATGAACATGCACTAAATAGCAGAAATATAGAGTCGCAGTAAAACTCAGAGTGAATCTATTGATCGCGGGCCACTTCGAGGGGGTAACCTCCTTTGAGCAAGCTCAATACAATAAATTTGTCGGTGCCTTCAAAGGCCTCAACACACACTTATATACTAAGTATAATCTAGACAAGTATTACTACCTATTCATGTGGGATAATAAAATATACTCACGGGATGACTTACAAAGCATATGCGTCCAACAACACTACACTAACAAAATAAACAGAAGGGACACACAGGTTACTAACATCCCCTCCCTCTTAGAAAAAATTTTTGTCCTCAAAGCTTAAGGTGTGGAAATTGTTTCTGAATATGAAGAAGGGGTCCCCATGTAGCATCCTCTGGTTGCATTCTGTGCCATTGAATCAAGACCTCAGAGATGGAGCAAGAGTGAAGCTGACGAGTGCGCCGGTCAAGGATTGCCTTAGGCTCCAATATAATGGATCCTTCCTTATCCATTTCAGGTAGATCAGTTTGTGCTCTGATGTTGGTGCCAAGAACTTGCTTGATACAAGAAACGTGAAAAACTGGATGAATGCGGGAAGGAGGAAGTTCCAGTTTATAAGCAACTGAACCAATCTTCTGCATAACCTTATATGACCCATAAAATTTTGGGGCCAGCTTATGATGCCCTTTAAGCTTCAGGGAGGATTTCTTGTATGGTTTTAGATGAAGAAAAATGATATCCCCAACTTGAAAAGAGTGCTCAGAATGGTGTTGATATGCCTGTTGTTTCATTCAATTTATGGCCATGTGAAGATTATCTCGTAAGGTGCGAAGAATCTAATCCCTGGTGCAGAGAACTGTGTCAACTGCCTAAACTAGTGAGCTTCTGGGAATGTAGGGAAGGAGCACTGGAGGTGCCTGACCATAGACTGCTTCATATGGAGTCATTTTAGATGTAGTGTGGTAAGAGGTATTGTACCACCATTCAACAAGAGGAAGCCACTTGGCCCACTGATGTTGTTTTTCGGAAGTGAAGCAGCGAAGATAAGTTTCCAAGAATTTGTTGATAATTTTGGTCTGACCATCGGTTTGTGGGTGATACCTGAACTCATCTTCAGTCTGGTGCTAGTTTGCTGAAATAATTCAGTCCAAAAATGACTGGTAAAAGTTGCATCGCGGTCTGAGACAATGGAAGAAGGGAGGCCATGAAGACGAAAGATCTGGTCCATGAAGAGTTTTGCAATTGAGGAGGCAGTATAGGGGTGGATGAAGGGGAAAAAATGACTATTTGGAGAGACGATCAACCACAACCAAGATTACTATCTTGTTTCCTCATTTAGGAAGCCCTTCAATGAAATCCATAGAAATATCAGTCCAAATCCATGTAGTGATGGACAAGGGTTCCGGCAAGCCAAGAAGGAGGGTCGTTTCACTCTTGTGGCGTCGGCAGGTATCACATTCAGCCACCATTTGTTGAATCATTTGTTTCATTCCTTTCCAAAATAAGTTTCACCTTGCCCACTCATAAGTTTTGAGGAACCCGGAATGCCCTGCCGAAGGAGAAGCATGGATTTCATAAAAGACAGCTTGTTGCAAATCCAGATTTTGAGGAAGCACTAGACGCCCCTTATATCAGAGAGAAGCACCATCCCAAGAGTAATGCGGTATAGCAGAAGGATTCTTTGCCAACTGGTGAATGATTTGAGATAAAGAAGAGTCACTGACATATCCCTACTGAACAGATTCTAACCAATTGGGAACTGGCATAGAAATAGCTGAAAGGGAAGCTTGATCATCAAATGTGCGAGAAAGAGCATCTGCCACAATATTGTCCTTACCCTTCTTGTAGGTGATCTCATAATCATACCCCATGAGTTTGCTGACCCAT
>MU228431.1:1997664-2025484 GCA_018584345.1 Thuja plicata | reverse complement strand
ATGTGCGAGAAAGAGCATCTGCCACAATATTGTCCTTACCCTTCTTGTAGGTGATCTCATAATCATACCCCATGAGTTTGCTGACCCATTTCTGTTGTGCAAGGGAGGATACTCGTTGTTCCAGGAAATATTTCAGACTTTGGTGATCGGTCTTGATGCAAAAATGACTCCCTAGGAGGTATGGCCGCCACTTCTGTACAACATGCAAAATATCCATTGTTTCTTTTTCATATGTAGATAGGGATAAATTCTTACTAGAAAGGGCTTTGCTAGTGAATGCAATAGGATGGTCATCTTGAAGGAGAACAGCACCTAGTCCATTTTCGCAAGCGTCACTCTCAATAGTGAAAAGCTTGGAAAAATCTGGCATAGCGAGAACAGGTGTACTGCACATAGCTTGTTTCAGTTGTTCAAATGCATTTTCAGCAGCATGGGTCTAGGTAAAAGCATCCTTTTTTAACATAGTTTTCAATGGTATCGCAATCTTCCTGTAATTCTTGACAAACTTGCGGTAATAGTCAGTCAGCCCCAAAAAAAACCCGAAGGCTCTTGAGAGTTTGAGGATGCGGCCAATTTTTCATGGCATCTATTTTTGTAGGATCCACCCGAACCCCTTGGTGTGCAACAATATGCCCGAGATACTCCACTTCCTCCTGGCCAAACACACATTTATATTGTTTCACACAGAGTTGATGATCAGAGAGAAGTCACATTACGAGATGCAGATGATGGAGATGCTCAGCCCAGGTTTTGATATAGATGAGGATATCATCGAAGAAGACCAGAATGAATTTCTGGAGGTAGGGACGAAATATTTTATTCATCACTGCCTGAAATGTTGAAGGATCATTAGTGAGGCCAAAGGGCATGACTAAAAATTCATAGTGACCATCATGTGTGTGGAAGGCTTTTTTAGGGATATCGTCCTCATTAACCCTAATTTGATGATACCTAGAATGAAGATCCAACTTGGAGAAAAAATGAGCGCCATGAAGCTCATCAAGAAGTTCATCAACAATCAGAATGCGAAACTTATCCTTTATGGTGAGATGATTAAGTGCTCGGAAGTTAATGCAGAGTCGCTATGACCCATCTTTTTTGCGGACAAGTAGAACTAGAGAAGAAAAGGAACTAGTACTAGGGTGAATAATACCTTACTTCAGTAAGTCACGAACGAGCATCTCGATTTCGGTCTTCTGGTGAAATGGGTAGCGGTAGGGCCTGATGTTGGGCAGGACACTACCAGGAAGGAGCTGAATATGGTGGTCCTCTGGGCGAGAAGGTGGCAATCCCACAGGTTCGGTAAATACACCTAAATACTTATCCAAAATTTGTTGTAGATCTGCAGGAGTACTAGAGACCACTGATGGTTGTATACGAATGGAATAGAGCTGAGCGATGACACCATGTGAATTCTTCTTAAGAAGATTTTCCATACGATGTGAACTGATGATGCTAAGAGACCCCGACTGTAAGCCTTTCAAATTGTGTTGTTTCCTATTGGCTGGAAACTGCATCCAAAGTTCAGCGAAATCCCATAGAATGGGGCCAAGAGTGCATAACCATTGGGTGCCCAAAACCACATCACATTCACCTAAGGGCAAGGCAAACATGTCAGAGTGCAAGTTATAATCTCCAATAGAGAGACGCACATTGCAACATTTCCCTTTGCAAGGTAAAGCGCCCTCATTGGCAATCATGACTTCAAAGCTAGAGCAGGGATGTACAAAGCAATCAGCCTGTTTGGCTATTCAGGGGTCAATGAAGTTATGAATGCTACCAGAACAATGAGTATGGTAAGAGGGATCTTCTTGAAGTAACCTTGGACCCACATGGTTTGTGGGGTAGTGACTCTTGCCAAAGCATGGACAAATATTTCTGGTTGGACTTCTGGCGAAGGAGGTTCAGCAAGCGGTTGTTCAGGCTCAACCTCATCATCTACTGTTGCCTAAGCATCTACATACTCGTCCATTTCAAGTGGAGAATCCACATCCAAGAGATATATCTTTTGATGAACACATCTATGGCCCCGGGACCATTTCTCATAACAATTATAACAAAGCCTTTTTTCTCGACGGGCCCGCTTCTCTGTTTCAGACAAGTGCTTGATAGGAGTAGTTCTGGGGGCTGGCGTGGCTTGAGGGTGTGGAGAACCCGTATTTTGGAATGAAACAAAATTGGATCTGGAACGTTGTAGAGCACTAATCTTGTCCTCTACTAACTTAGCCAACCCAAGGGATTCCATCATTGTAGTGGGCAAAACATTTTCACTTCATATCGAAGTGCATCCTTCAGACCACTGACAAAACAACTGCGGAAGAATTCATCAGACAATCCCTTTGTGTGATTAGCTAATTTTTCAAATTGTGTCTGGTATTCTTTTACTGTGCCTGTTTGGAAAATTTTAGTGAGTGCTCCTGTGAAGTCATCAAAAGCACTAGGGCCAAAGCGCTACAAAAGGAGTGCACAATTTTGTCCAGGTTAGGTCTTCATGAGCCTTGAGGTACCAACGGAACCATTGAAGAGCTTCATGTTCCAAATGAAAAGATGCAAGCGGGACTTTGTTGATATCTAGGGTATTATGCAAGCTGAAATACTGCTTTGCCCGGTAAATCCATCTAGTTGGATCAGCACCATCGAAGCGAGGAAAATCAAGCTTCGGTCCACGAAAATTGCCAAAAGAAAACCCAGCGTCTCCAGAATGGTTTCGGTTCATGGCTGAATGCTGAAGAGTGAGACCAAGAAATTTGTCATCCAGATCTTGAAGTTTGGTCTTGAGGGATGCAAGTTCCTCTATGATTTTTGCTCCTACACGGGTGACAACCATATAGTAGGATTTTTTTAAATTAATTTTTTTATTTTTTATTTTATTTTTTTAAAATGGGTAGAAAAATAGAAACATAAACTTTTTCAGTTAGGGAAAACTTGGATTTGGGCAAAATGCAGATGGTTAATGGGGGTTTGACGAGTGGTTGGACACTTTCTAAGGAAAAGGGAAAAATTAAATTGAGGGTTTCAGGGGTGGGGAGGCAGAATGGGAAGAGCGGTCCAAGAGGGAAAAAGGAGTAGAATTAGGAAATGAACCTTGTGGCCAGATTTGGTGGCGATTGATTGAGAAGCAAAAAAGTTAGGGCAAACCCTAAAATTAGATAAATGAGGGATTTAGGGCTTCGATATGTGGAATTTGGGGTAGGGTCATCAAGGAAGGAATTATGTGGAATGACATTTCGAGGGTTCTAGGGAACTTTGAGAGGAAATGGGATGAAAGCAAGGAAGCTATGGCTAAAAAAAATCAGCTCAGGGGAAATCACTCGAATACTAACAATTGAAATGAACTACTGCAAGAACAAGAATTGGTGTAATTTGGAAAGAACCCAGATGCAAAAAAGATAAGTTTTGTAATTAACATAGCACCTGAAGGCCATGACGGAAAAAAAAATTGACAGAATTTCCACCCAGCGAGCCCAAGAAAGTGCTCTGATACCAGATGAGAAGAACCTCCTGCAGCAATATGATGAACATGCACGAAATAACAGAAATATAGAGCAGCAGTAGAACTCAGAGTGAATCTATTGATCGCGGACCACTTCGAGGGGGTAACGTCCTTTAAGCAAGCTCAATACAATAAATTCATCGGTGCCTTCAAAGGCCTCAACATACACTTATATACTAAGTATAATCTAGACAAGTATTACTACCTATGCATGTGGGATAATAAAATATACTCACGGAACAACTTACAAAGCATATGCGTCCAACAACACTACACTAACAAAATAAACAGGATGGAGACACAGGTTCCTAATAGAGAGACTGATGAGTTGTTGATGCCAGTAGTTTCAAAGAGCGCACAAGGGATCTAATCAAGAAAAGGATAGTTGCATAATCACATATCAAATCAGTGCACTATTGCTTACTAATCTTTGTAACAAAAAATCTCTTAACCGAGTGGACCTAACAAGTATTTTTGTAAATCCTTGTGAAAGGTAACATTCTAGGATGAATGTTTAAGCCCTCTGACCAGGCCACTCCTAACAAGGTGAAGATATAAATAGTTCTAAGGTAAATCCCCCAACAGGGTCACATCTAACAAATGTGCATTGTAATCTTTTACAGGATTGGCTCTTAACCGAGCATACTTCAGAAGAGTATTTCTATTTGTGGGTGACAATTCCCATGGAGGTTTTCCCAAATTGGGTTTCCTCGTTAAATCTGGTGTTACATGTGATGATTGATAACTATGGATGTTATTTGCTTATGTTATATGTTGTTTATCATGTTTGTGAAGTGTTTACAAGTTTTGGTTGTTGTTATTTGAGTCGCCAATTTGAATAAGAGGTTTAGTTTTAAAGTGTTAAGTTTCATTATTTTATTATTCACAACCCCCCAACCTCTCCCCGCCCCGCCCCCTCCCACCCCCCTCAATAAATCATCATCTAGTAAGGTAAACCAACAATTGGTATCAAAGCTAGTGCTCCCAGAAGATAAGTTTGAAGGTACTTGAGTTAAAGATTCAAAGATGTATAAGAGGTAAGCACCGAAGTTGAATATAAATAACTTTTCTACATGGCAGAACAGAATGAGGCTTCACATATCTGGTGTTACAGATTATGCATTGAATCATCTTGACAGTGAGTACTCACCTCCACCGATTGGTCCTTTTACACTTGAGAAAGTAAGAGAAAGACAAGAACATACACAAGTGATGATTGAGATATCTTCTACTCTCACCGACCTAGAGTTCAATGATCTACAAGGTTGTGATACAACTAAGCAGATGTGGGATAAGCTTACACTGGTTTTTGGCGGAGATCAACATGTTCAAAAAGCTAAGGCTGAAAGCTTAAGAGGAAATTTTGAATCAATGAGAATGAAAGAAGCAGAAAACATTGCAGCATACAACACAAGACTAAAGGAGATTGCTATTGCTATCAGAGGTGTTGGTGGAACCATAGGAGAAGAAGATGTTACAAGCAAGATTCCTAGAACACTACTACCTATCTATGTCATCCGAGTGTCCGTTATTCAAGAGCTCAGATCCATTCCAAAGATGGTTGTTACTTTGGATGCTACAATCGGTAAGCTAACATCTTTTGAGCTGAATGATTTTGATAATAGTTTGTCTGCTACTTCTAAGATTGAATATGTATTCAAATTATCTTTGACTATTGGAAAGTCTAGAGATTCTAGATCTAGTGATGGATATGCAAGTAGTGCTAGTGAAAGATTTCATAGTTGTAAGAGTGAGCTTGAAGAGCTATATGTTGAAGATGAAAAGAATGAAGCTAAGTTTGAAGCTTTATTTGCTAGGAGGCTACCGAGAGGAAAAGGAAAGTACAGAGATGAGCTACCTTTGAAATGTTTTTCATGCAATAAGATTGGTCACGTAGCTTCTAATTGTCCAGACAATAAAGAGAATAAAGATAACAGAGATAACAACAAGACTGAGAACAGAATTAGAAGATTCAGAGACTTTAAGAACAAAGGAAAGAAAGCATGCTACATTGTTGAAGGAGGATCATCTAATGATGACACCGATGATGAAGAAGTTGTCTATGTTTCTATTAAAGATGAGTCTGATGAAAAAAGGTATGTTGAAGAAAAATCCCTAATCTCACAAGTAAAAATGATACATGGATTATAGACAGCGGTTGCTCACACCATACGACTAGTGAGACTGATAAGTTTATTAATTTGAAAGAGCATAATGGTGGTAATGTTAGATTTGGAAATGATGCCCCACATCCTGTGAAGAGAAAAGGCTCTATAATTCTGCTGAACAATAATAAATGTGATGATGTTTATTGGGTTGAAGGTTTGAAGTACAATTTGTTGAGTGTGTCACAGTTGAATAATGCAAGTCATCGACTAGAATTTCAAAACAAGAAGGTTAAAGTATTTGATCATAAGGGAAGTTTGATTGCTACTAAAGGACAATCTAAATGTAACTTATTCTACCTTGATACATCCATAAAGAGTTGTTTGTTTGTTAAGATTGAAGATGTATGGCTATGGCACAAAAGGCTATGTCATGTTAACTTTGACAAAATCAAAGTAAGTAATAAAAATAGAGTAAGAGATCTACCAAGTCTGGACAAACCTAAGAATGTAATGTGTAAGAGATGTCAAGTAGATAAGATGACTAAATCAAGCTTTAGAAGTAAATCTTATACTACACAAGGTATTTTGGAGTTAGTAACACACCAACCTATGTGGTCTCATGAGAACACAAAGTTACTATGGAGATAGATACTTCATATTGTTTGTTGATGATTATTCTAGAATGATGTCAGTTATGTTTCTAAAAGAAAAATCTGATGCATTTCAAATGTTTAAGTGGTACAAGGCTAGAGTTGAAAAGAGACAGGGAGACAACTGAAATGTTTGAGATCTGACAGAGGGGGAGAGTTTACATCTAATGAGTTTACACTCTTCTGCAATGAACACGGTATAAAGAGGCATATGTCTGTACAGAGAACACCACAACACAATGGTATAGCTGAAAGAAGCAACAGATCCATCGTGGATTGTGCTAGAACACTAATGATTGAGAATGACATTTCTCAAACCTTTTGGAGAGAAGCAGTCAGCACTACTGCTTATAATGTTAAATAACCTTCTCAACTTCAACATAAAAATTCTAGACAATATCAAATGGAGAGACAATTCAGCCTTGTTGATGGCGCGCGCATATATATTCTATGGACTGGCAATCATGAAATTTTTTATAAACTAAATTTTGTAAGCATTAAAAGCATATAGACAAATGATGATTGCACTGTTTTATTGGTGATCTACATGGGACTGTCTACACTAGCATTTAAGACATCGCTAGACCTATTAATGCAGTCAATAATATTCTCAACACTTCTACGATAGTTGCAACTAATGTAATTGAGGTTTCAAGGAAGGGTTGTGGCTTCCATAATTTTTGGTTACCGGCTATTGATATACTTAAATGAAGTGTAAGTTTTGATGATATCTGTGATTATAGTTTAATAGTGGTTCTAATACTTTCCATGGGCACTATCGATATATTTTAAAAGATTGTCATCCGACCTTAATGGCTTATATTGTGTATCTTGTTTTTCTTGACTAATATAAGAAATAATAGGAACTCAACTTTGTGTTACATGAGACTCTATTTCGTGGGTTGTGAGCAATCATCACATTTAATATCTCATGATCAAAGTTATGACTTACACTAATAAAATGTTCTTCTCAAGATGGACCATGTTCTTCTCGAGATTAATTTTATGTCGCTAAAATAATCTCCACAACTGCAAACTCAATCTCTCGTACATGATTCAACTGCTATTTATCTCCTAAAACTTGCTCGCTCTGGGTGTTGGTGCTCAAATCAACAAATTGGATTTCCTATGGACTTGTCAATCCAATGTTGGGAAACCCAAGTGATTTGGCCAACTAACAAGTCCAAAGCAAGGTTGGAACTTCTGCAATTCTTACTCTGCAGGACCAACGCTGGTAGGCCTATACCTTAACTTATCCTTCAAGTCTTAAGGATTTTTATAGCAGATAGAAAACACTTCAATCTCTCTCTCAAGTATGGCAAAGGCACTTGAAAGAAATCAAACTGAAATCAATACAACATAAGCTGGAAGACTAAGAGTGCTTTTGTCAATTGTGAGAATACTTTGAAAATATGTATAAATGAATGAATGCTAGATAAAATAACTCAACAACTTTAAACAATGAACTAAATGACTATATCCAATAATTGATAAGATCAGTGCCTATTTCAACTTGGGCAATAGAATCAATCCAATTTCAATCCTATGTACAACCCTGCAAAACAGTATATATTCCAATACCATCAACTATTCAAATGTTGTAGATGCAGATAAATTAAGTCTATTTATATCCTTGTTAAGTCAAATGAATTTAACTCCTATGGTTGGGAGACCAGTTGAACAAGAAGTTGGAAACACTAACTTTTCACGAACTCCTTGATGATCAAACAAGGATATGAGACATAAAATCTCTACACAAGCATTGCAAGAATAGCAATTGAATCTACCTTCAATAATTGCAAGGGGCTAACCGAAATGAATTAAACTTTCTTACCACAAGTGAGACAAAAAAACACTTATCTTTTACTGATTTTGAAATAATAGTACATTCGAGTCCATTTTGCAGTTGTGATCAAATTCTAGAACAATAGTAATGATAATAATAACTGTCATGTCCACATAATCTTGGAATCCCTATTTATATAAAGTCCAAGGGATGTGTACAAGCTTCAAACCAATGTGTCTCCTCATAACTAAAATCTAACCCTAAGATCAACAACTGAACATCATAGTTACAATTAAGGAATGAATTACATCCTTGTATGAAAACAGTTGCCGATCGTTAAGATTCTAATAACAGTCGCTAACAAATCATTTATGATTTGTCTAAGATAATGTTTATGCATGTAATCATCATGATGCTTCGATCATGTCCTTCCATAAGCACCCATATTAACTATGCATGATAATGGATATCTTCAGCTTTAAGAATAGAATCGTCGATGTTGTCAACCATAATATGGCATCCTCCATCCACGTGAAGATTCCTCAGAGAACGTTCGAATGTGATCATCCTTTCCATTTAACGAAGGTCTTAATGTCTCATCAGAAATATCCATGGTCGCAATAATAGATAAAACCCTAGATGATAGAAAATATATATAAAATATTAAAGATGACAAAGAAATCCATGTCGACGATGCCACCCCAACATTCTATCTATTTCATCGTAGAGGACACATGTCATCATCGCGCAATCCCTTAATGGATAAAAGGCGTTCAGTTCTTGATCAAGGAAATGTACCAATCGTTGATCCTTTCCTCGCTTTGACAGACGATCAACGTTACTCAGAACATGTGGGTCTAGGACACGCGTCTTTCAGGCGCAATGCCTTGAAGGATAAAGGTCATGCATCTCTGCTTTGAGGCATTACGCCTGTCGTTGATCTTCACCGAGCTTTAACCGTTGATCATCATTCAGTATCCTTTAAAACTCGATCACCTTTTATGCTCAATTAAGTCATCATCATTGATCTTACCCACGTGCTAAAAGGTAGGAGCTTTAGTAGCGCGCACTTTAACCAATTTCAGTAATGATGTGTGTCCATGTCATCTTGCTCGACCAATCAAGTACAGCTAGATGTTATCCCTACTGTCTCACCATTCAAAACATTTGTGGGCGCAGAACACGTGGCTATCAGGCGCGATCCCTCGATGGATAAACGTCATGCATCTTTTGTTTGCGGAATCACGTCGTCTGTTGGATGAAACCTGATCTGCTCGATGCTTAATTCTCTTTGACCCCACCCAGGCGAGATCTCAACGAACACGTGTCATCTAGGCGCGTTCTCTTAATGGCTAAAGGACGTTCACTTTCTGATTGTGAAATTACGCCAGCCGCCGATGGAGTCTAGTCTTTAACCATAGATCTTTGTTAGTTGCTAAAAATGCTTGTGGGCCCGGGACACGTGGTGACAGTGGGTGATGCCTTGATGGGTAAAGATCGCTCATCTTCAATTTAAGGGATAGCGCCATGTAATGTTCCTGACCTGGGCGTACTGGAGGTGCAGGCCGTACGGAGCAGATAGAATGCACAGACTAGCCGTATGGAGGAGGTAGGCAGACCGTACGGTGTATGGAGGACACGCTGTACGATGGAAGGAGGCAGGTCGTACGGATTGAATCTGGTCGTACGTGCAAGAGTTGGTCGTATGGTGGAGGTCGTACGTTGGAGAGGGTTGGTCATACAGTGGAGTGTTGGTCATACGTTGAGAGGGAAGCTGGTCATACGGAGGAGTGCTGGTCGTACGGTATGGCTGAGGTCATACGGTTGTGCTTGGAGGCCGCACGGATGGTTCTGGGATGTATGGAATGCGTCTTCTTCACTGCAATGCCTTAGCAATTCACCACATGTTAACAGACGCACAAAGCAATGAAGTACCAAATAGGGAACAATTGCTAGGAAATTATATTATGAATAATGAAGTACTTCGGATTTGCTAAATCCGATACAAGCAAGAAAAACAGAGTAGGGTGAGGGTTGAATCCCACCGAAACTGCAATAGGCCAAGTAGGGAAGGTCTTTCACTTCTGAAATGGCACACACCAGATTTCCAACCGCAATTCGCAATTACAAATAATAATATCAAAACTCAACATGACAAATACATCCTACAAACCGGTCATAAATACCCGTCAGACAAACTCCTGAGGTGTACAAATAAAGCCGACACGACACACTAAAACCTACACTAAAATAAAAGATGGGTCCGGGAGAAGCTAAATCGACCAGAACCCCAATACAAGATTATTTTATTTATTTAATAACGGGGATATTACAGTCCTCTCGTCCCAAAGATTGCTTGTCCTCAAACAATTGTAGGTTCGGATGATCCAGAATTTGCTCGCTCTCCCAGGTAGCATCTTCTAACACACCAGAAATTCTTTGACCGTGCGAGTCCTCAACTTTCTCTCTCGGGTGGTAATGACTTCAGTCGACTCCAGAACTAACTTCCCTTCACCGTCGAGGGGTGGTAAATATTCAGACACAATGACATGTTGCCCCACCGCCTTCTTCAAGAAAGATACATGAAATACATTGTGAATCCTGCTTCCCTCGGGTAGATCCAGTTCATAGGCAACCTCACCCACCCGTTTGGAAACACGGTAGGGCCCGTAGAAACATGGCCTCAATTTCTCCTTCCTGGATGGCTTCAGGGACGACTACCTGTATGGCTGAAGTCGAAGGTATACCAGGTCTCCCACTTCAAAACTCCTCTCAATGCGATGCCTGTCAGCATACATTTTCTGTTGATTCTAAGCCCGTAGGATATTCTCCCGGAGTGATCTTAGGATATCTATTCCTTCCTGCAACCAGCCTTTTACCTTTGGTGCGCGACTATCTCCTAATGCCATGTCCACGAATGAAGTTGGTTCATACCCGTACAAAGCTTTGAAGGGAGTCATTCTGATGGACATGTGATAGGTGGTTGTAACAGTGCTCCCCTAGATGTAGCCATTTGACCCATGCTTTTTGTTGTGCGGACACATAGTTTCTGAGATATCCTTACAGCCACTTGTTCATGATCTTTGTCTGTCCGTCAGTCTGCGGGTGGTAGCTTGTGTTGGGTGACAACTCGGTTCCTGCTAGTCAAAATAGTTCCTTCCAGAAAGTACTGAGAAAACGACTATCTTGGTCGCTCACTATGTTCTGAGGGAGTCCATGTAAGCGGAACACCTCCCGAAAGAACAAATTTGCCACCTGTGTTGCTTGGTATTCCCCTGAAATAGCAAAGAAGTGTGCATACTTGGTCAATCTGTCAACCACCACAAAGATGCAATCCTTTCCTTGCACCTTCGGAAGCCCAGTAATGAAATCCATTGAAATGCTAGTCCATTTCTGCTCAGGGATCGACAGCGGCTGAAGTAGACCTGCTGGCATAGTGTGTTATGATTTGTTTTGCTGACAGGCAGGACATTCTCAGACATATTGGAGGACATCATTCTTTAAGCCTTTCCATTAGAACCTTTCCCTGATCTTCCTGTAAGTCTTCAAATATCCCTGATGTCTGGCCAAAGGTGAGTCGTGTATCGCCTTCAAAATCTTCGCCTTCAATTTGGATTCAGGTACCAAGTATATTCTTCCTTTGTAGTATATAATATCATCAACCACCTTGTATCTCTCATCTTGTCCTTCACCATCCAGCAACTGACATGCAAAAGTATTCTTGGAATACTCAACCAACAGGTGTGCTCTCCAATCGGTTGAGATTTGAGATAAAGAGCATATCGTTGGCCATCTCGACAAGGCGTTAGCCACCACATTATTTTTTCCCTTTATATATTCAATGTCAAAATCAAAAGCCTATACTTTACTTACCCACTTCTGTTGTCGTTCATTGAGTTCCCGCTATTCCAGGAAGTGCCGAAGGCTGTTATGATCTGTACGCACGGTGAACTTGGCTCCAACAAGGTACTGTCGAAATTTTGTCAAGGCGTGCATGATGGCAAGCATCTCCTTGTCGTAGATGGAAAACAATTTCTCGGCTCCCGAAAGCTTCTAACTCTCAAATGCAATCGGGTGACGGTCCTGCATCAGCACAGCCCCAATACCCTCTCCGGAGGCATCACACTCCAAAATGAAGGGTCGGGTGAAATCTGGAAATGCCAGCACCGGGCAAGAGCTCATGACTTCTTTGAGCCTTTCAAAAGTTTGTTGTGCTTGTTCACTCCATTGGAATGATCCTTTCTTTGTTAGGTTCGTCAATGGTGCACTGAGCTGTGAGAATCCCTTCACGAACTGCCTATAATAATTGCACAACCCGAAGTATCCCCGCAGGTCTAAGAGAGTCTTTGGTGGCGGCCAATCCAGAATGGCTTGAATCTTTTCCTGATGTACTTGAACCCCTCGCCCACTGACAATGTGCCCGAGGTACAATATCTCCGTCATTCCATACTCACATTTTGACCTTTTGGCAAACAAGAACTGTGATTCCATAATCTCCAATATTTCATCCAAATGCTTCAAATGTTCCTCCCATGTCTTACTGTATATGAGTATGTCATCAAAAAATACCAATAGAAACCTGCGCAGTTGCTTGCTGAAGATGTGATTCATACAGGATTGGAATGTGGCGGGAGCATTGGTCAATCCAAATGGCATGACCAGGAACTCGTAATGCCCATAGTGGCAACAAAATGTTTTCTCCACATCTTTACCTCTCATACGGATCTGATGATACCCAGATCGGAGATCTATTTTCAAAAAAAAGACTGCACCATGCAGTTCATCCAACAACTCATCGATCCTGGGAATAGGGTACATTTTCTTGATGGTTTTCTTATTTAATGTCCGGTAGTCCACACACATCCTCAGAGTTCCGTCCTCCTTGACCAGTACGACGGATGATGCAAAAGGGCTGGAACTGGGCCTGATCCATCCCTTGTCTAGAAGCTCCTGTATTGTTATTTCAATTTCATCCTTAAACATTTTGGATGGCAGTACGGTGTGGTGATGACAAGTTGGGCGCCAGCTTCCATCTCGATAGTGTGTTCAAACCCACAATGCGGTGGTACGCCTGGTGGTATGTCAACAAAAACTAATTGATGCTTCTCCAACACATTCTGAAGTTCCTCATCCTGATAGAAGGTAGGTTATCCATGGTTCTAATGAGATAAAATAGTGTGCGGCCCAGACCATATCGTCGTGCCTGAGGATGGCCTCCATCCGTCAGGCAGAGATTTCCCTTGGCCCTCCATTCGACATTCCCCTGAGAACAACTTTCTTGCCATCCGCCTCGAATGAAAATTCCATCCATTTGAAACCTTGTGTATTCATCCAACGTTTCCATCCGCTGGATGTCGAGGATGACTTCCATGTCGTCCAAATCAACTACGAAGAAGTCATCAGTCACTGTGTGGTTACCCCTAGAAATGCTCAACTGTGGGACCAGATGGGTGCAAGACAATGCTTCCGCCTGCCACCTTGATGTCCAATCCTTGGTGTGCCTCTGTTTGTAAACCCCTTCATTTGACTAGTAAGGAGTTGATGAAGTTGAGGGTAGCCCCGTTGTCTAGCATGGCCACAACCCTCTACCCCTGGAGAGTACCTCCTACCTAGAAGATAGTGCATCTCGAGGTTCCAGCTAAAGCAACAATGGACCCGCCTCTTTTCAACAATGTGGCACTTTTTCCGCACGGTTTAGGTTGGCCTCTCCAACAACTGGTTGTTCGTCTTCCTCGGCTTCTGGTGCATCTTCTTCCTCTTCATCATCTGACATTACTTCAATATAATGGATTTTCCCCTTGCCTAAGCAATGGTGTCCAGGTTCCCTACAATTGAAGCACAGCTTCCTCCTTCTAAGCTCCCGTCAGGTAGCCTCATCTAGTTGAGGTCTCTTTGCCGGAGGTCTGTTGTCCTTTTCTTTGGGAATAAAGGGTGGTTTGGGTTGTGCATAACTCCTGGCGGAGGAAGAGGAAGATGTTGACATGTCGCGTGCCTTCTTGATTGCTTCTGTGAGTGTGATGGGATTGAACCCCTTCACCCATCCTCTTAAAGGTTCTGCCAACCCATCCATGAATAGCACGACCAATCGTCTCTCTGAAATATCAGTCACCAAAACTGATAATCTTTGAAATTCTGTAATGAAATGGTCCACTGTACCTGTTTGTTTCAACTGAGCCAAATCTTTGAAGTTAAGCTCGGGATCTCTTCCATCAAAACGATCCATTAATCTCTCAGTGAAATTAGCATAGGAGGTTATCTGATTGTGGCCGAGAGTGACCATGCCATGATGCCACCATTCGTGAGCTAACCCTTCCAGATGTAGGGCCACAAATTTTATAGCTTCGTCCTCCGGCATAGGGTTGAGCTGGAAATAGGTGTCGGCCTTTTGCACCCATGCCCTAGCTGTGGTGGAGCCAGAACCATCATAGGTTGACAAATTAACTTTACCGATCTTTCTCCTAAGGTTGTCGTTACAGTAGCCACCCCGATTGTTGCAACCTGAATATCTCATTCTCAGATCCACATAATCCTTGTAGGTTATATCCCCTTCCAGATTTGCATTCCTCTTGTCCTCCCGAAGTTGATCTTGCATATCTTGGAATGTTGGTTGTTCTCTGTGTTGTGCTTCTGTTCGAGGGGGAAGGTGGGCATCAATGGTCTAGAGCGTGTTGGTTCACGGTGTGCCCCACTTGCAACAGAATTGTCACTTTGCACATTTTGCTCCGTGTATGCTTTGCTTTCCACCAATTTTCGTAATGTCTCCTCCATGAGTTGCTGAGTATCATTGATCTGCATTTGATTTCTGGTGAGCTCTCTTAGCGATGTCATGACTTGAGCGGTAGGATCCTATTGATCTTCCATTCTATCAGCCGAATGATATCTCTGCCTTCTCCTAGTACATACTTGCATTCAAACCCACAAGCTGGCAGAATCACCAGCTCTGATACCACTATAATGTTCCTGACCTGGGCGTACTGGAGGTGCGGGTCGTACGGAGCAAATAGACTGCACAGACTAGTCGTACGGAGGAGGTAGGCATACCGTATGGTATATGGAGGACATCTCGTACGGTGGAAGGAGGCGGGTCGTACGATGAGAAGAGCTGGCCGTATGGATCAGATATGGTCGTACGTGCAAGAGGAGTTGGTCGTACGGTGGAGAGGGTTGGCCGTACAGTGGAGGTCGTACGGTGGAGAGGGTTGGTCGTACGTTGTGAGGGAAGCCGACTGTACAGAGGAGTGTTGGTCGTACGATATGGTTAAGAGGTCGTACGGTTGTGCTTGGAGGCCACACGAATGGTTCTGGGATGTATGGAATGCGTCTTCTTCACTGCAATGCCTTAGCAATTCACCACATGTTAACAGACGCACAAAGCAATGAAGTACCAAATAGGGAACAATTGCCAGGAAATTATATTATGAATAATGAAGTACTTCAAATTTGCCAGATCCGATACAAGCAAGATAAATAGAGTAGGGTGAGGGTTGAATCCCACCGAAACTGCAACAAGCCAAGTAGGGAAGGTCGTTCACTTCCGAAATGGCGCACACCAAAACTCCAACCGGAATTCGCAATTACAAATAATAATATCAAAACTCAACATTACAAATACATCCTACACACCAATCATAAATACCCGTCGGACAAACTCCCGAGGTGTACAAATAAAGCCGACACGGCACACTAACACCTACGCTAAAATAAAAGATGGGTCCGGGATAAGCTAAATCGACCGGAACCCCAATACAAGATTATTTTATTTATTTAATAACAGGGATATTACACGCCAGCCGTAGATCGTTGTTGAAGTTTAATCGTTGGACGGATCTGCACACGGATAACAAAAAGACCGTGAAAACATATGCAACGGCTAGATTATGAATTTGAATATGAATATGCAGACCGAGAGACATAAGAAATTAATAATAACAGAATATATAAAATAGAAAGCCATAAAATACATCAATCACAATGATATGGGTATAGAGTATACTTCCCTAAGTTATCTGGATATGCAAATTTGACTTGTAAATTTGGGTTCCGCCACTGGGTTTCTACACTTGATGGTATTTGTAGATGTCATTTGAGTTTACCATACAAGAGATTTTGCCTTGGTCAAAACCCCTTGGATTGATTCAACAATGTGAACAAAATTGAAGATATGATGCCAAGCAACCATTCGGTATTATTCATCCTTATCATGCATGTGCTCAATGTAAAATAGATGTATGATTCGATACCATCTTTTATTTGATATATTTAGACGATGGATAAAACAACTTAGGATTTTTTACTTTTTATAACACTTTATTGTGTGAATTGCCGAGTAACAACTAGTAGCAAAAGGGATTGCATTGTGCCCAGGATTAAGTTTGAATTTGAAGGTCCAGGATCAAATCTGCCAACGTAGAGAACGGGTAATCTGCAGATGAATATATATATATACAATCCTTCATGTGCTGAGCAATGTAATGAATTCAAACATCTTATTCTCTGATGTCATGTGCAAGCCAGTGAATTTAAATATATATAGTTCTTACAAGTCAAGTGGTTTGACGTGAAAAAAAAACCTCCGAATATTATATAGTTGATCCCCCACATTCATGATTATAAATAAAATGACTACCACTGTCTCCAACTATACCGTAGACCCCTTAACCTTACGCAAACTAGTTTTGCAACAATGAATTTTTTAGTATAAAACAAAGGTACACACAAATAGGTATGGAAGATATTATTCTCATAACAATTGAACTTTTGTAAAGATTTAGCCCAGCTCTAAATTAACATATAAAAAGAATGTGACAGATAATATGAACTAAATTAGAATATGTAGTTTCCGGTTGTCTAGCATATTTAATTAGTCATGGTTTCTGTTCCCAAAACTTAAATCAAATACTACAAACTGTGTAATGTAACCAGATCTCAGTCATTTTTAAACTTGCATTGCATCTAAAGCATAACCTTTACTTAAAGAATAACACATCTTACTCAAAAGTGTCACTCTTTTACAAAACTAAGACAGTAACACTTTTCAACAGTATTATCAAACGGCCATCATCCCAGTAATCGGCATCCAATAGCCAAATGGACAAAATTAAATAAATTTATGATATCCTCCACAAATGTAATCATAAATCTATAATATACGCAGCTTCCCTGATAGCTTCACTGGATGTTGTGGATGAAACATGTTCTACCAATGTCTTCACTAAATGTTCCATATTGCAGAGCAATTGCAGCTTCATGAGTCAACTCAATTTTGAGCTCATGGTATGGACACCTAAGATTGTCAGTTCTTTCTCTGCAGTTATTTTCATCATTCCGTCGGCATCACTAATAGTTCTGGCCCTGCGATTTGTTGTTAAAGTGTCTTCACCTACTCTTTTTTTCTTTCTGATCAATGCCATCTCTAGATGTGTGTGAACAATTCCAGATATAGTTTCATAGTTCAAGTTTGTAGCTTTGCATCTATGTTGTATTCTCTTGCATAAGCTATGTTGTACACACACTAATATAAAGTATCATCCTTCTTCGTACTTTTTCATTGTTGACACACACACACACACACAGACATATATATATATATATATATATATAGTAATTACCAGCGAAAACATGAACTACATCTGCCTTAACAGTTGTCTGCTCACCACCTGAAGCTGGCTCTACTATTAGCTTTACACCTGGTCCTAATGCATCAACACCAGTCACCTCAATTTTCATTATAAGTTTCATTTTCTGTTTCTCTGATGTCTTCTAGAAAGATTTCCAAATTTCCCCGTCCAAGGACAAAACTGTATCAAAAGCATATTCTACAACAGTAACTTCAGAGCCCAACCTTCTCCATACTGAACCCCATTTCCAAGCCAATGTTTTATCTTGCACGAAAAACAAGTAGTTTCATTGGGACCTCCTTGAGTGATGTTGCTCCTATGGATGCAACAAGTTTATCTTCATCAATATTTATTCCAGGAAGGGGATTCACTTCCAAATCAATTGCTACGATTATATACTTCCCTTTCACTCCACTATTTCCACCATCTACAAGATGCATCGACACCTCACTTCCAAAAATAATATTTCCAGCACCTTTAACATAAGAGACTTTAATTTAATAGTTTGTGGATTTTAACATGTAAGCATTTTTTTCATCAACAGTTCAGATCATACTCCATGATCCATCATCAGGATGAGTTAGCTAGAGAAGAGAAATATACAAAGTTCTTCAATCTCTTTTGTCAGACCAGTTACAGCTTTCATTTTCTGCACCATCATTGCAAAGGCATCAATTTCTAACCATGGACAGTAACTGAATACTTGGCTTCATAAAACATATGTGAGGATTGAAGCCCTGCACGAGATACCGGACACCTCTTAGTAGAATTGATCAAATTCAGATGGAGACAATTCTAACTTCAAAAAAAAGTTGTTAACCTTGGCTTCCTTTTCTTTTTTTGTTGGGGGGTATTATGTCGAACCCAAATACTTTTTGCAAACCAAAACAGCAGCATGAGTCTAAGTTGATACCTCCTCAGTTGAGAGCTGAGTATCCATTCCACCGAATTAGTTGAGGGCATAATACCAGCCTTATTTATAACACCTCCAAGGTTCTAAACCTTAGAGAATGACATCATCAAATATCACAGTCCCCTCCCCATCTGTGCTCAGCGAATTGAGCTAAGATTCTTTGGTGTTAACCTTAAGTTGACTGTTAATTTGCACACAACAAATACCGTCATACATTAAAAGGAAGAAATTCTTTGTATATTTCTAGACACAATTGCACAAGAAGACTGGAATGAATTAGAGTCCAAAAAATGATGAATTAGTGTAAACACGCCCAGATTTCCAAAAATGTTACAAGCTGTTAAATCTCAACTAGTTGCTCCCTGTGCACCTTGAAGAAATTCAATTCAAGCAATCGAGGTTAACTAACATACAAAAAATAATAGCTTATGCACTGCTGATTAATGGTTTAACTTTCAAGTTTTAAATTATGGGCCAAGAAAATTTAAAACAATTCAGCACTATCCTAGTAACCCCATGGCATTAAACTCAGAGTAACCCCAATGTCTCATCAGTACTAGAATAGATAACCTTCCATTTGAAGGACTGGTTCTAATAATGATATGTACTGTACACTTGTGTGAAATATTAAAATGAACGTGATGATAAGAGTAAAATTGGTTTTGTAAATGGCCTTCTAAAATGCTAGATGAGCTGGGATAAAGCAAAACAAGAGAAAGCAGTGCAGGGGAATAGTGTAGGATAATTTCATCACAACTTGGCAGTAAACGAGGAAAACTAGTAAAACCTTCACAGATGGAAACGAACATTATGCACCTACATATAAGGTTGAATCGTCAATCTTTATGATAGAACCACATTCCTAGATTCAGACAACTCACTTTTGGTAGATAACACACATGATGCTGAAATAAAAACTCAAAGAATGAAACAAGATCAACTAAATGATGGAACGGATGAATCTAACGATAGGAACATTGAGCTTGAAGTTGAAGACTCCAAACAAAAATAAGAAATAGGTTATGGATAAAAAGTTAATAGAAGTGAACAAAGAGGCATTTCCAAATCTTCAATAGAACCATCAAAATAAGGAAATGGAATATCAAATGGTAGGGACAAGGAGTGGAGATTAATACAAGTATTCCCATGCCATGACAAGCTACAAAAAAATAAGAAACCACATCTCAGAGATTATTGCTGAGGATGTCAGCAAAGTGGCCTTTCTTCCAAAATTATGAAAGCTAGCAAGGAAGGCAGCATCCTTGAGCTAACTGGGGAAGAGGTAGCAAAAAAGAAGGGCAGCAACCCCTGGGATCAGGTAATATGGATCTTTAGATCAGAATTGTGGGTGATTTGGATATATTGGTGATGAATAATCAAAGAGCTGGGCCATCTATTGGGAGAAGAAGTTCTAGTATATGCGGCATAAGGGGGGGTTAAAAAAATCCAAGAAGTCTGTTTTTAATGTGAATGCTGAGGTCGATGATGTGATTCCGAACCTGGTGATCCCAGAGACTCTCTTGAATCAATCAGTTGAATGACTCAAGAAGAATGCAGACATTGTTAAGTGTCCAGGTATTTGGCTGTCCATAGAAAAAATTGAATTGTGGATTGTTGAAAAATGGAGTTTGCATCCACCACCTTAGATAGATTTTATGGCATTGGGATTTATTCAGATTATCCTTGATTCAAAGAGAGATCAAGATAGAATCTTGCCCTTGGTTCATAGGCAACATAAGCCTTTGTATCCGTGCCTAGTCACCTAGTTTTGATCCCTTGAAGAAGCCTGTTAGAGATGTTCCTCTCTGGACTCGCATGCACAAAGCCCTCATGAGCTCTAGTCAAAGGAGGTTTTCAAGGTCATCGATGATTCATTGGGCTGCTACATCCAAAGTCCATTGACCGCAGAACAAAAGCTGATGGCCTCCTATGCTTGCATCTGTGTTGGTATTGATTTGAGCAAGCCCATCAAGTAGGCAATTAACTTAAACTCAATCCTCAGGAATAGTATACAAGAGCTTGATTACAAATGCCTTCCAATCAGGTGTTTTAAATGTTGGAAAATCCACAATGCAGCTAAAAAATGTTGGAAGTCAAGAGAAAGGAAGCAGAAGGAGCCGAACCCTATAGTATCTAAGATATGAGGGATCAAATTGAGGTGGCATTAGTTCCTATAGATGTGGCAAACAAAGAGCTCTTCTTGGATCTGGCATCTTGTTTGGGGCTAGGAAAGGGAGGATCATCCTCTCTAATTATGAGTGCCTCCTCAAAGATGGACCCTCAATGGGCGGATGTGGATAAGGGGACTCAATCCTTTGAGACGCATCATGTGTTGAAATAGCTGTTCGAAGAAAAAACTCCAAATATTAGACTACTCCCGGAGACTAAGGTGAGAAGAGATGTCTTAAAAGGTTTCTTGAGGAGATTTTGGTCAAAGAGTTAGGGGTTATAAACTTATAGTGGATACTATTGGATTTGCAAGGGATTTGGCCATCTTGTAGGATGACTCTAAGCTTAGCAGGTCTTCTATGGTAGAGTCCCAACAAAGCATCATTGTTAGACTCGAGCACTCAAACAAGTTTTTCCTATGTCATTACAAATGTGTATGACACTAACTTAGAGCAAACAAGTCTCTGCTATGTCATTACTAATGTGTATGTGTATGACACTTAAAGCCTGGTTAGTTGGAGGTGTGGCAAAAATTAAAATACATTGCTACTCAAAGATCATTTTGTAGGGAAAACTGGTTGATAGGAGGAGATTTTAATGCTATTCTTAGTGCTGATGAAAAGTCTAGTAATAGTTGTGTCAATGTAAGTGGCTCAAACTCTCCCCAAGATATCTATGATGAATGTACCTTGGCTGACGTCAAACCCATGGATGGTTGGTTTACATGGAACAATCGACAAAGTGGAGAGGAATAGATCTTGAGCAGATTGGATAGGTTCTTGGTTAACTCGGATTGGCTGCTGCAATAGATTGCCTTTGATGCCAGAATCATCCATTTTAATGGTGTGGAACATTTTCCTATTCAGATCACTATTAGTTGAGATAAGTGTCTAAGGGGGAGCTCGTTTAAAATGGAAATCTTATGGTTTGAGATTCCAAGCTTTTGCAAGGCTTTGAAAGATTGTCAGGGGGGTGGATGTAAGGTTGGGTAGCGTGGAAAGAACTGCCAAGGAGTGGAATAAGGCTAGATTAGGAGATATTTTTTAAAAAATACTCCAAGTGGAGTCATGCCTTCAAGTGGTTGAATCTTTGATTGCTAGGTCTGGGGTAGATGATCACAGGCATGCAACAACCAATGGTTTAACGCATGTTCACAATACTATCGTTTGACTGGAAGAGATTTTTTGACACTGAAAGTCTAGGATTAATTGGCTTCGAGAAGGTGATCATAACACCATTTTTTTCATCTTGCTAAGATGAAAAAAATCTTTATTAGGATAGTTGGAATTGTTTTAAAATCTTTTCGCTTCAATCTCCCCCAAGGATTTGGATGCTAGAGAGGTCTTTCCCGCAACATCCCTTCTCTGATTATGAAGAAGTAAAACCAAGGCTTGCAAAGTCATTTCTCCTGGGATGAGATTTGTGCAACTAACTTCTTTTTGGACACTTGAAAGGCTCATAACCCAAATGGCTTCCAAGTAGGGTTCTTTTAGAAGTTTTAGGATTCGGTTGATGAAGATGTTTGATTGGCTGCTAAATAATGTTATTCCTAGAGAACCACATTCAAAAGTTGGAAAGTTATGTTTATTGCTCTTATTACTAAGAACAGTTCTGCAAAATACTTTGACGAATTCCACTCAATCTCCTTGTGCATTTCTATTTACAAAATCATGAATAAGGCCATGGCCATTTGGTTGAAGCATCGACTCAAGGATATCATCTTCGAGGAGCAGATAGATTTTCTAAAGGGAATATAGATTTTGGATGTGATTGGCATTGCTGATGAGACAATTTACTCTATGCATACCAAGAAAAGGGAGAGATGTTTCTTAAGTTGGATATAAGGCTTATGATAGCGTGGAATGAGATTTCCTGATCCAGCTGGGTAATGCAAAAGTTAGGTTTTAGTGAAAATTAGTACTACTAGTACTAGGTGTTTATTTGTATCTCTATAGCTTTCGACTCTATATTGATCAATGAATCTTTAATGGATTTTTTTAAGCTCCTCCATCAAGGAAACCCCTGTCTACCTTCTTATTCCTTATCATGCCAGAGGTTCTGGGCCATGCTTTGAGTTTGAAGGGGACAGTTCTATTAGGAATTTAAAAGGTCTTCAGGTCTCAACTAGAGAGTGTAATTTCTCCACCTTCAATTTGTGGATGGCAATCTCTTGATGGTGGGACATTTTCCAGGGAAGCAAGGGTTATTATGTCTACTATAGATAAGTATGAACTAGTTGGTCAAAGAATCAATGCTCTCAAGTCCAAACTATCGGCTTTTTTAAAAATCGGCATTTGAAGGAACTTGAAATTCAAAGGATTCTTGGCTTTCGGGTGGAGAGATTGTTGAGTAAAAATCTGGGTAGGTTTGTTAATGGAAGATAGAATGAAGAATTTGGTTTGGAAGGAAGTGGTGGCTAAAATTCATAACAAATTAGCTAGTTGGAAAGGGAGGTGGCTCTCGCTTTCTGGGCATATCACTTTGACTAAATGTTCACCATCCACTATTCTGATTTACTTCATGTTTGTTTTTCAAATGCTTGGTAAGGTGGCCAAATATATGAGTCAATTCAGAGGAGCTTCCTCTGGCATGAAACTAACCCCACTCGCAGATACAATCTCATCAAGTGGGTGCTAATGCCGCGCTAGAAAAGAAGGTGGTATGGCTTTTAGACTTTGCAAAATGATGAATAAAGTATTGGGTGTGAAAATGGCCTGGTCAATGTACTTGGAAATGTATAATTTGTGGAGCTGAATTCTCCAAGCCAAAAATATCTCAATAGGGGTAGACATTCTCTCTAGGAAGTTGTCTCTACCTCAGGGTTCTAGTATCTAGAATTTTCTCTGATCCAACTTTGGGTTGATTAGGAATGTGTCAGATGATGCTTGGGAAATGGAGATAAGACTCATTTTCTAGAAGGATTGAGATGGCTATTTAATTCGGCTCTTGCTGAGATGGATTATTTCAAGCCTTTGAACTCCCATTTCTAAGATATTATTGGTGATTGGGTGAGGAATTATTGGGAAAACTAGTAGTAGGTTGAGATGGTGGAATTTGGAGATAACCTAGAAGTTGAGATTCACAGCACTAAGTTGAGCACTGCCTTGGACAAGTGGCTGATCCCTTCCAATAGGAGAGTCAATTCCTTGATATGGAATTGAGAGGTTAGTAGAGCTGTTACTGTTAACTTATCAAAAAGTACTGCAAGGACTGTCCAAGCTCTAAATCTAGGTTGCAGAAGGTATAGATAAAGCGAACACCTTTATTTGAACCGCAGTTTATCAAAAAGCTCTTACTTGGGATTGACTTCAATGTTTTACAAGATCAGGTCCCTCAAGGTGCCTGTTGTGTAAAACTCATGTGGGAACCAACGTTGATCTGTTTCTCCATTATTCCTTCTTCTCGCAGTTTTGGAGTTAGTTCTTAAATGAAGGGATTTGCAATGGATGACCCCAACAAATATTTGAAACCTTCTCTTGGGATGGCATTTGGGGGTTGAGAATCTTGGCTTACACTTGCTCTGGGAATGTGCACTTGCGTATCCCCAAAAAAAGACTAAAACTGTGCAATCCAAGGGCAGCCAGTAAGGCAAGCCCATTAGTATACATTCCTATGGCTTAGGCATTGATTCTAATTGTATCTAACATAGTCAAGGCTAGAGTCGCACTGTAGGGTTTAAAGAGTGCAAGAAATAATGGTCGAAATCAACACTATTGGTTGAGAGTACTCCAACTTGGTCATTAAAGTTTCAAAAAAATTACTTGTAGGAACCGAATTTTGGATGCTATCTCTCTAAAGCTAAGTTACCAGATTCTCTTGCCCAGTGCTTGGATGCGGAAGCGAAGGTGTTTAGAGGCAGAGGCAAAGGCGTTCGAAGGTGGAGGGAAGCTCACAGGGAGAGTTACAGCTTCATCCAAGCGCATCCACAGGAAGTTGTAACGCTCCCTGTGAGCTTCCCTCAGCATCCAATCACATTCGAACGCCCAAGAAAAAAAAACACCCAAAACTATTGAAAAATTAAAACATTTCACTTAAGCCATGTGCTATATTGACTTTTTTATTATTATTTTTCCACTAAACCCTAAAAGAGGTCATTCATTGTTTTAGCACGTCATTTTGTTTGTTATTTTGCTCTCTTCTCATTTGGTCTCCATTTTGACATTTCGAAGGGCAAGTGATTATTTTCGAAGAGGATTGTTCGTGGGGTGCCAGATAGCTTCCACAAAGCAAATCTAAGTGTCTAAGGTAAGCATTTGACCCTATTCTTGAATCTTTTAATGATTTTTTTCAAGTTTGGGATAAAAAAAATTCTAATTCTTTTTTAATCTTTTTAAAGAAATAAAGAAACAAGTTTAGCTCTCTGTTTTAATATTTTTGTATCTTTTTTTGCACTTGTATGCTTGAATTTCTTAGTTTTTTTCTAATTTTAATTTATTTAATTTCTTATAATAGCAAGAAATCAGATTGCAAGAATGACCAGTAGTGAAAGTTCAGTGGAGGGCAAGGAGCCAATAAATTCAAAATTGATATAGGATCTCCTTTAAGGAGACATACCACAAGAATTTCACAGGTTGCAAGAGGTGGGTCTAGAGTTAAACTTCACTATATGGGCCCTATTGGTAAAGGAATGGAAATGTGCAAAGGCAAAGAGAGGAAGGGGACGTCTCCTGCAAAAATAGCAGAATATGTAAAAGAACAAGAAGAGGTTGATAGATTGGTTAAAAGATCAAAACAAACTTCTTATGTCGGTCCATCCGGAAAGAAAAAAAAAACAGTTACCCACTAAATCAGTTGCACCTTCCAAACATCCATTCTTGCCTATACCAGAGTGGAAGATGAAGAAATAGAAATTAGCACCCACAAAAGAGGTACATTGGACATGACATTTAAAATGGAGGCAAGAGACATTGTTGATCAAGCCAATGGACGTTGCCTCTATGCCAATGATCTTGGATGACAATTGGTGGGCTCGTGTGTAATATGTATTGGATTTCACCGAGCCTATCATGACTATGCTCTGATTTGTTGATATAGATGCACCTTATTTGGGGGATGTCTATGATGGCACAAACACAATGGTAGAGAAGGTAAAAATTGCAATACAAAAACATGAGAATGACCCCATAGAATGTAAAACCTTATGCAATAAGGTGGAAACAATCATTCATCATCATTGGGAAAAGATGACCACCCCATTGCACCTCCTTGCATATGCCCTATCTTCGAGGTACTATAGCAAGGAAATACTTTCTATGCCAGTGAGATTAGCAGCATATACAGATGAAGAAGTTGCTAAAGGGTACGAGAAAGCTTTTGAAACACTCTTCACAGATGAAGAAGTGCAGAAAAAAGTTAGGACAGAATTTGGCTTGTTTGCCTCAAGAAGAAAGCATAGACCAACAGCTATTAATGACCAAAACGACATGGAAGCTATCACATGGTGGTACCTCCATGGTCAACCATTTAAGTATCTACAACCTCCTGCAATCAAGATCCTCTCACAATTTTTTTTGTTTGTTTTACTACTGGTATTCTATAATTTAGTACTTAACATTCTTTAATTTACTTTGCATTTTTTTTTTTTTTGTGAACATTGTCTAGGTTGCAAGTTCTTCTGCCGCTGAATGGAATTGGAGTACATACTCCTTTATCCACTCAGAGCGTAACAGGTTGTGTTAAAAAAAAGTTGAAGACTTGGATTATATTCATTGCAACTTACGTCTTGTGTCGCGTAAGGATCCAAACTACAAGGATGGGGCAGCAAAGCTTTGGGATGTAGCCTCTGAGTGTGCCAACTTGGATGCAACCATTGAGGATCTTACTAGACTCACTACAGATTATGATGATGATGATTACATCCCGACACATGGTGCATCTAGTGCAAGTGGAACCGCTTTGGGTTCAAATGATCTTGAACTTGCAGCAGCTGAAGATGAAGATTTTCTTGATGATCCTTATGGTTCTGATTAGTGATTCCTGATTGATGAATCATGAACTACATTTTGATCTTGTAATTGTAATGTCCCATTTCTCAGATAGAATTTAATAATAAATAATAATAATAAATTAATAAATGAATAAATATTAAAAAATTATTATATAATTTATTATTAAAATTGACTATATTATTAATATAATAGACAGAATATAATAGAATAATATAATATTATACATTAATAAACAAATAAAGTAATATTATAATATAATATAATCTTTTGTTAAATATGATGTATTAATATTAATAATATAATATATTATTAATATAATAATACAATATAATCTATTATAATATATATAAATAGCAATAATACCGAAATCATTCATATTCGACTATGGTCGACAACGAAGGAGACCCCTGAAAATGGAGACACGGCAGCTGGGATCGATCTGGAAGGACGCGGTTAGACTCACGTCCTCTATACGCACCTTATTATTCACATCAACGATGATATAGAAGGGAATAGATCCTTCCAACGTTTGGGGGGGATAGTGATGCAGGAGCATCCTAGGATCCTTGGCAATCCTGCTCAACCAAAAAGATGTTTGTGTTGTGAAGTCTTCACAACTCGCCCCAATTTGGGGACCCCCTCTGAAATTTTTGCAGGTGCTTAAAATCTGGTCCATGGGTGACAGCAAAATGAAATTGATAGTTGCATTTAACTTTGATTGAAATGTTGGAAGTTGCATGTTTTATGAGGTTCTGATTTTGTGGAGCCATGAACATGATGTTCATGGTGGTGGCGGATTCCGCCACCACCATGGACACCATGTCCATGGTGTCCTAAATCTCCGCCATGATATGGATGGTTTGAAATTTGAACTTGAAACATGGAGCTTGTAGTCATCTTTCAAAATGCTTGAAATCTGAACTTGAAAGCATGAATTTGAAATCTGAACTGGAGATCTGGAATGCTTGCAATTTGAACATGAAACATAGATGAAACATGGACCATGGATCTGATGTCCATGGTAGTGGCGGATTCCGCCACCACCATGGACACCATGTCCATGGTGGCATAAATCTCCGCCATGGTGGTTGGCAATGAAAGTGTGAATTGAATTTGCAATTGGCAAGTCACTGAAA
>MU228431.1:1981442-1993592 GCA_018584345.1 Thuja plicata | reverse complement strand
CTGGGGGATCGGTTGGAGCTTTCTCAGATCTTGGCTTCTAGGGAGTGCAGCTCTCTGCAGGAACCTGATGTTTTGGCTTGGGGAGGTGCTTCTTCTGGCAAGTATTCTGTTTCTTCAGGGTACCTTGTGCTGACTAAGCAACTGTTTGGCGAGGTAGAGGTTTCTTGGTGGAAGAAAGCTTGGAATAGCTTTTCTTGGCCTAAGTGTAACTTTTTCCTCTAGATTCTGGTTTACAATCGTTGTCTTACTTGGGAGAATCTTTGCAAGAGAGGCTTCCAGGGGCCCTCCATCTGTGTCTTATGCCGCAATAGTGAAGAGACTGTTTCCCACCTTTTTTCCAGTGCTCCTTTGTCAAGCAGATTTGGCACTTCTGGTGGAGTGCGTGGGGATGCTCGTGCTGGCATTTTTCTTCCTTGTCTGAGTTCTGGGACCGTCTGGGCCATCCCCCTTCCAAGACCTCTTTTCTTCAGGTTGATTGGACTATTGGCCCTTCCTTTATTTTATGGCATGTTTAGCTTGAGAGAAATAGGAGGATCTTTCATGAGGTGCAGCTGGGGATCAGACACCTGTGGGGGAAAATTGTTCATTCTCTTCATGAAACATTCTTGGCAAAATGTGACTTTTGTGGAAGTTTGGACCCTGGAGATGCTAGTATCTACTCACGCCTTTCCTATCCTCTTCAGGGTGGCGCCCCCTCTCTACACCACAGACGCGCTGGGAATAGAGCCAGGCAGCGCTCTCAGCGTGTTAATCGTGAGGGGCATTGGGCTCCTCCCCAATCTAGAGTTCTTAAAATCAACACTGATGGCTCTTCTCAGGGAAATCCTGGACCGGCTGGCATTGGGGGAGTTGGGCGTGATAGCTCTGGTGATGTTCAGTTTTTGTTCTCTATCTACAAGGGTTACCATACAAATAACCTCATGGAAGCCCTTGCTATCTTGGTTGCAATGGAACAGTGTTGTCAACGTGGCTGGAGAAGAATTACCTGTGAGACAGACTCGCAGGTGGTAGTGAATTTATTGAATAGACGGAACCTTGTGGATGTGGATTGGCATTTGGCTCTGGTTATTCAACAGATCACTCAGTTATGCAATTCTCTGGAATCTGTCTTTTATGCATATCCCTCGGGAGTGGAACGGTGTGGCTGATTGCTTGGCTAAATGGGCTTCCGAGCACACGCTGGATTGGAATATTGTTGATCATAGGATGCTTCCCCCTAATTTATCTGATAGGCTGGCTCAACTTGTTGACCAGGATAAAGCTCTTTAGTGCTCTTTGTTTCCTCTGTTGTTTTGTACTCTTTGGTATTCAATAAAAATTTTACCCCTTTTAAAAAAAATGTATTAATATTAATAATATAATATATTACTAATATAATAAATCAATATAATAATATAATATAATCTATTATAATATATATAAATAGCAACAATACCGAAATCATTCATAGTCGACTAAGGTCCACAATAAAGCAGACCCCTTCCCCTGAAAATGGAGACACGGCAGCTGGGATCAATCTAGAAGGACGCGGTTAGAGTCACGTCCTCTATACACACCTTATCATTCACATCAGCAATGGTATAGAAGGGGAATAGATCCTTCCAGCGTTGGGGGGGATAGACTCAGCGAAAGATAAGAAACACATCAACAAATAAGACGGTCAACAATCAAACACTACAGAAGGGTCGATGGTCATCGGCCAATGAGCAAAGGTTTCTCATTCGGATATGATTCATTGCCAAAGGAGTATTCACGTGAATGGAATTACTAGTAGAAAGAATGGAGACTTGCCGATTTGAGGGTTTGAAAAATACGTACCAATTATAATACATTTACTGTGGATTTGTATGACATTATTTGTTGAACAGTGATATTCCATCCTCAAAGCTATCGTGGAATATGGAATCAAGAGACACAAAAGAAATTAAACATACAGTTAACCAAAAAGAAAGTAATACAACCAGCGAGCAGTATATAGTTGAAAATCTGTGACTCCAGATACGGGAGAAAGGAAAAGACTAAGTCCTCGATCCATAACCAGAACAATAGTTGTGTATAGTAGTAAGGAAAAGCCACGAACAAGAATAAGAACACTCCAATATTGGTGTGAGGCCATTTAATGGGTTGTGTTATATTGCAGGAACAATATACTAAGTTCTCCTAAAAATCGTTGAGGTCTTTCTGGATATAAACATATCCCCACAATAGAAACAATCCTATCAAACCCGCTGCAAACAACATTCTAATAATTGATGGGAGACAGGGATGGGTGAAGGTTTACCAACCAATAAATTATTATTTAATTCATTCAAGAACTCTAATAGTCGAAAGCCAGACAAGACTCTGCAAGAACTCATGCATAGTGATCACTATGCTTAGATGGGCATCAAAAATTAATTGAATGAAACTTTCTTTAATAGTTCTTCTAGTTGGTCTTATTATCTAAGCATTTGGATATAAGATTTGTAAAATCTAAAATGATCATCTACAGTTGTTAATTTGAGTCAATAACAAGGAAAAAAACATTTGCCAATGGCATATGGTCTCTATCCAAATTCATTTGGAATATAATCTTTAGCGAAAGAAACCTCTTGCAGTGTAAATCTTTAGAAACTAGTCCCAAACGGGAATTATCCCAACCATTACAAATTGTAATGATTTTCTAATTTTCATTGGAATCGTGAACATAGACATATATGATATGGCTTATTTGAATATTTGTGAACTATCAATTGGCATTTAATATTTATCTTGATCAATGATGACGTATCATACTATCAAATGATTCAATTCTGTATATTTCTTGCAACTTTTTATGTGTGTGTGTGTGTGTGTATACCCAAACGCACCCAAAACCCCCAAAAAAAAAAATTCATGCATCTGCGCACCGGGTTCTTGTACCTGCATCCGCATCTACACCTGAACCGGTAACTTAGCTCTAAAGTAAACGAGGTGGTTCTACCTTTCAAGAGGATGGAGTTTCAACATGTTTCGAGATCCAATAATGTGGTTGTTGATTGGTGGTGAATAGAGGTGTAGGCCTCAAGCGCATGGAGGGGGTTGAAAGGATTTGTTGGGTTCACAATTTCCCACTAAAAGCCCTGGACCTCCTTAGATAGGATTTGATTTCCTAACCCATGTTGTGGGGGTGGGGGGTATAGGTAGCTGATTGGTGGTATTGCCAATTTTCCTAGGTTTTTAAGATGGCCAAATGGCCTAATGTATTCGCATTTTTTATGTATATTTTTTCCTTGGTGACTATTCTTGACTCAAGGTGTGCCATGTTGTATAAGTCCTCGCTCCTTTTTCAACCAAGTAACTATCAAAAGCATCAAACCCAGTACCTTCAAAACCCTAACATCAAACCCAGTAACTTCAAACCCTAACGCAATTAAAGCGGTTTTAATTAAAACTTAAAATCATATTAAGGTTTTTCAATACCTCAAATCATTTATAAACAAAGTTCCAAACATTCTCTTTAAAAAAGTGAATGGTACCAGCATATCATTCCAAAATTGAGTGGAAACAATAAAAATGTGGAATTGTTTGTCAATAAGCTTTAAAGATCTCAAAAAGTTTTGAAATACTAATATAAAACTATTGAAAAACAAAATACACGAGGATTTTCATAATGAGCAAATTTTCATCAAAAACACACATTGAATGCATTTAGGCTTATCAATTTTCTTTGTTTCCCTAAATTTAACACAACCAAATTAAATTAGTGGGTCTAAAAGGAAACTAGGATTGAAGATCAAAATCATCTAATTATAAAAAGATGAATTGAAATTACCTTGACATCTTCTGCATAGAAATGAAATGATATGAATTAATAGGAAGAAGGAAGAATAGTAGGATTTCATATAGGTTTTGTAGTGTCAAATAAAAACATTAAAAAGAGATTACATTCCATTTGACACCTGGAAACCCTAGGATGTAAAGCAAAAAAGATCAAAAATATCAAATACAGTCAAACAAGACTAAATAATGGAGACATTTTGTCAAAAGCAGAAACATCTACACTTTTTGCATCATAAAATGCTATGTTGCCTATTCTCCTGATCAGGGTCCCATTCCTGAACCCTACTGAGCCAGACTTGAGAGCGGTGACAATAGCACCCCCGAGGGAGCCGAGGATTCTCCCTAGCCACTCCCAAGTGATCCAAAAAGATCTTGAGTGCTCCCGCAGGTGAGTAAAGACACCATACACTGAAAAATGTTTTAAAAAGGTGATTTTTAAGTCTAAAACATTAAAGTTGATGACTATCTCAGAAAGATTATATGCTAGTGTGATCACAACAACCTGAGCTTCCATAATAAAGCTGATGAGATAGTGCAAAGGTATTAAGACTTTGTCAAGATTATCTTGTAAGTGTTTAGTGTGGCGGTATTAATGATGTTTTACTCTTTGTGCAAGAATAAGGCTACACGACCCATTTTCTTCTTGTGTAACAATTCTTGTAATCTTAGTGTTTGAATTGTGGGTTGTGCAAGTGATTTGAGATGTTAATCTAGTTTTGTCTGCTGATGATTAAACTGTTTTAGTTGAAAATGAAAATTCGATGGGGTTGTTAGTAAATTAATCTTGTGACTGAAAATATTTGGTTTAGGAGTTCTCGGAAAGGGCTTGTCCAATGTTTACTTAAACATTTCTCTCTGTCAAGGTTTCCTTAGAGTTGTAACCTGATTGCAGACTAGATTCGAATGACCCTTTTCACTCTCAATGAATCATTGATCATGCCCTAACTGATAAAGAAAAAGTGAAACACTGATATAAATCACTATTCCACCTTAGGTTTAAACTACATTTACAATTACAGTGAGTAGCTTCCGGATTCGATTGTGTTTGTATTTTTAGCATCAACGTTTCGGATCACACTCCGTGATCCACCATCGGGATGAAAGAGAGCAAGAGATGTAAAAAATGTGAGTTGCAGATAGGGACCAACTCAAGAGATAAAGGGAAAAGGGAAGGGAGAAGCGCATTTACAACAATTACTAGGTTCTGCAATTAACAAGTGCATCCAATCTCCACTCAAAACAAAGATCTTGACACAAATAGATAGACACAGAACTTTCTCAGATTTGTCTCAGATTTGTCTCGGATTCAAACATGATCATCCAAAACCTCACCAAGATTCCATCAAGATTTCTTGACACAAATAGATAGGCACAGAACTTTCTCAGATTTGTCTCAGATTTGTCTCGGATTCAAACATGATCATCCAAAACCTCACCAAGATTCCATCAAGATTTCTTCTCCAATAGACCTCATGCTCTTAGCAAATTTTCATGAGTGGTGGTGAAAAAAATGCTATACTAGCATACCAATGTCCCATACCCGTAGCCACATCTGACCCCATACCAGAACTAGAAACTTAGTAAAAAATGATGTGGTTTATAAATTTATACTACAGCCACTGTTCATCATCAGATAGGCTTCTTCACCTCTAACATATGATCAAATCTCAAAAGCAATTCAACCAAATCGCTCCATATGGGCTTCAAAGAAAGCTGCATGAGAAAAACAGAAATGTGTCATAACCTACCGATACGATCAAAACTAAAACTGGCCTCATAAGAGACAGTTGTGAAATAATGCAAAATTATAGCAGTGCAAGTTTCTGGATTAGATTGTGTCAATTTTTTGTATCTAATCTAGAAACTTGCACTGCTAAATTTATGGATTGTGGAAATCCGATATCATTGATGCAAAATTAGTGACACAAATTTCATTCAAAATGAGAAAGAATCAACTGAATATGTTAAATTATAGATTGTTCCTGGTAGGCACTTCAAGCTTTCATGATGCGACTCCCCTTGGCATTCTTGTCAAAATACGCAAAATGATGGCATGCAACTATTTGCTGCATATCACCTGATAGAGAAATTAAATCTGCAGTATGCTAATTGAATCAGATTTCCCCAGGTAAGATTCAACTAACAGTCATCTATCTGCACCCAAAAAAATGCATGCAACCTAGAGATCATTTCAGAGCAGCGTACAGAGGCATACCTACCAAAGAAATAATTGACTGCACAGAAGATATAAAATAAAAACTACATATTCAACAAGCATGCACTACAGTCAAACCATACTTCAAATAAATGAAAATGCAGGATATGAAAAACTAGACTTTTAACACCTCAAATACATTACAAGCACTATTCAAGTACAGAAAATTAAATGAAACCGACTTCTAAAAAAACTTCAAACATTTTTTTAATACCTTGAATCACAACAAAGTTTCAGTCATTTTCTTTAACACTGAATGGTCCCACAACATATCATTCCAAATGAGTGGAAAGAACAAAAAAGTGGAGTTGTCCGTCAGTAAGCTTCAAAGATTCTAAAAAGTCTCAGAACACTAAGATATAACTATTGAAAAACAAAATATTAAGGGGATCTGACTAATATGCAAATTTTCATAAAACACACACATTGAATGCATTTAAGCTTATCAAGTTTCTGCATTTCCTTCAATTTAACACACAACCAATCTAAATTAGCACCCTTAAAAAAATAGAATCGAACAATAAAATCATCTAATTATTAAAGTTCCCTAGATGTCTTCTACATAGAAATGAAATGATATGAATTGATAGGAGTAGAATAGTAGGATTTCACTTACGTTTTGTATCCTCAAATAAAAACATAAAAAGTGATTACAGTATATTTCACACCTGGAATGCCTAGGATGTAAAGCAGAAAAGATTAGAAATATCAAATACTGTCAAACAAGATTAATAGAGCCATGCTGTCAAAAGAGGAAATATCTTCACTTTTTGCATCATAAAAATGATGCGGTTTATATTATAGCGTCTGACCTTCATCAAATAGGCTTCTTCACTTCTAACATATGATCAAATTTCAAAAGCAATTGAATCAAATCAGTCCATATGGATTTCAAAGAAAGTTGCATGGGAAAAACAGAAATGTGTCATCACCTGCAAATACAATCAAAATTATAATTGGTCGCATGAGAGACAGTTGTGAAATAATGTAAAATTAGTGGCAATTTTCATTCAAAATGAGAAAGAAACAACCGGATACGTTACCTTATAGATTGTTCTCTGTAAGCACTTCGAGCTATCATGATGTCACTTCCCTGGCGTCCTTGCCAAAACACAGAAAATGGATAGCATGCAACTAAATATAGTATTTGCTGCATATGACCTGATGGAAAAATTAAATCTGCAGTATGCTAATTGAATCAGATTTCCCCATGTAAGATTTAACTAACTGACATCTATCTGCATAACAAAAAATGCATGCATCCAACAAATCATTTCAGAGCAGAACACAGATGCATGCTTACCCAAGATGAAAGATACAATTAAGTCACTGCACAGAAGATATAAATAGGAACTACATGTTCAACAAGCATACCACTACATCAAATCATACTTCAAATATGAGATAAAGCCAGATATGAAAAACAACACTTTTAACACCTCAAATATATTACGAGCACTATTCAAGTACAGCAATTATCTGTAGACGAGCAAGGCAGAAGAAATCTGTTTGCATGGCCACTGCAGATAGTTATCAAAATGATGGTGATTGAAAAGTATTGAAATAATAATGTAGAATCATTATTGTAACAGTACCAAATGATAGAGATATATAATTTATCAGTTCACCATTTGTAACTTTATAGAAATGAAAACAGTCCATAAAACATCACTTGAAAAACTTCATAGAACAGAGTACTTCCCAGGTTGTACCGATCCAGGCAAAGAAAAAGACTGTGCTGTATAATCTTCCAAGACTCGTTTCAACTCAGCTTTGGCTTTCTTTACTGATGATTCTGTTGGACCTTCAATAAACAAATAAAGCTTGCGCTCTCCTGGTCCAGGAATTTTTCCAGGAGGATAATATTGGCCCCTTGTTGTGATTGCAGCCCCTGTCCACTCACTAATAGGTCCCAAGGTCTCCTTGTGTGTTACCTTCCATCGTGCATTTTGAGGGAAATCATTGATTTCTAGTTCAGCTTCATAGTGCTCTGGCATAGCATCTTTCTGTATCTTTGCAAGATTATGTTGTAGATTAAGAGCTGCAGCTAAGGCTTGTGCTCTTGCAGCTGCATCATTCGGAACAGGGAAAGCACCTGCCAGACCAGATACAGGTAATGTTGTTCCAGGAAGACCGGAAACAGCCGGTGTCCCTCCTACCCAAGTTTCTCCAGGTAGAGCCCCGGTCGATAAGCCCACACTTGCAAGTGCTCCTGAGTTGGGTAGTGACATTGGCATTGAAGTAATACTTGCTTTTGTTGCTGCAGCCAATGCTGCAGCTTGAGCAAAAGCTGCCGAATGTTCAAGGTCACCTCCTGCCTTGCGTATTACATCATCTTCAGAATCCGAATCAGACTTATAATATTCTTCAAATCCATATTCTCTTGCTTGGGCTTTCTTTGCAGCTTTCCTGGCTTCCTCCTCCTCTTCATTGAACTTAAATCCACTACCACCATAACCAGTGCCATGAGCATGTTCAGTACCTTGGCTCACCTTAGCCAGAAAACCACTCGCAAGGTTTTTGAGGTCCTCGGGTATAGCTTGTTCAGATAACTCCAGTGCTTTAACAAGGTCAGGAGCATATCTATCCTCTTCTTCAGAAATGAAGGTGACAGCAATACCCTTGCGACCTGCTCTTCCAGTTCTCCCCACTCTGTGGACATAATCTTCATAGTGATTTGGTGCATCAAAATTTACTACAAGCTCCAGCTCTTTAACATCTAAACCTCTTGCTGCAATACTAGTAGCAATTAGCAAATTACACACATTGCTCTTAAAATCTGAAATAGTAGACTCGCGGTCTGTCTGGTCCTTGGCTCCATGCAGCGAAAGACAAGGATAGCCATGTCTAAGCAATTCCTTGAACAGACTATCGCACTTCTCCTGAGAATGCACAAACACTAAAATTTTACCCTTTTCATACCACTCACCAAGGAGTTCCAAAAGTCTCAAAAACCTCTCACCTTCAGGACGCACCTCAATGGACTGTGTAATATCCTTGTTAACAACACTACGCCCACCTACTTGAATCTCCACTGGTTTATTCAACACTTTCCGTGCAAGAAACTCCACCTGCCGAGGGAATGTGGCAGAGAAGAGCACAGTCTGTCTGTCTGGTCTTGTATTTTGAACTATCCTAGTAATTTGAGGCTCAAAGCCCATATCAAACATCCGATCTGCTTCATCCATAACAAGGTACGTTACTCTGCTTAGGTTTGTTATCTTACCTCCACTTGTGCATAGTATATCGATCATTCTACCAGGCGTGCAAACAACAATTTCAGTACCTCGCTTCAAATCACTGATTTGTTGTGCCACTCCCGAACCTCCATAGACAGGCACACAACTTAAGCCAAGAACCTTGGAAAACTTCCTAATATCAGAATGAATCTGCTGCACAAGCTCTCTTGTAGGGGCCATAATGAGCCCAATGGGGCCATCACCTGAAGCAAGAGGAGGCTGATCCTTGATATGCCTTAGCATAGGCAAAACAAATGCGAGGGTCTTACCTGAACCTGTTTTCGCTATACCAATACAGTCCCTTCCACTCATGATAATCGGAAGGCTTTGAGCTTGTATAGGCATAGGTTTTTCATATCCTAATTTCTTTAAGACTTCGAGGAGGTTACGTGTCAATCCTGTCTGGTTCCATGTCTTCACAGGCCTTGGCACATCTTTACCACGAATCTTCAACTCTAACTCCTTTCTATACACTGCAACTTCCTCTGCTGTCATCAGAGAAATCTCTCTTACTTCATGATAGAAATCTTTCCTAAAAGGAGGATATTGAATCTTGGAATGGTCTACAACCGATAACTTCTCAACTTTTGTTTTCTTCACTCTTTTCATGAATTCATCATCATCTTCATCATCTATTTGATTCTCGTCATCATCTCCAACTTCATCATTGTCTGCATCAGAATCATCACCAGGCATAATCCTCCCAAGTCTACCTTTGTTTGATTTACTTTTGGTTGTCCCATAATTTATATCCTTCACTTCATTTCTGATGCTTATAGAATTATCAGTTTTGCTGCTTAGGTTCTCAGCATCAGGCACAACCAATGTGTTCATAAATGCATCTAAAGGGTCAACTTCCTCTTCATCATTGGCTTCCACTTTATCAATATCCATGGCTTCTCCATTCTGCAGATTTTTATTTCCAGCCTCATCCAGTGCAACATTACCATTTTCAAGCATAGAATTTTTCAAATCCAAATCATCATCTGATTCTTCACCCTCCAGAGTCCACTTCTTCCCAGAATTAGGCTCCGCTTCATTCTTCTCTTCTCTTTTCTCGTTCTCACTTTCCTCCTTTTTCCGCCTTAGCTCTTGCCACTCCTGAACTCTCCGCCGTCTCTTTTCCATTTCTTCATCAAGCCTCTTTTGCTCCTCCTCCATATCTTCTTTAACCTGTGTCTCCTCCTCGCTCTCTTCATTCTTTCTTTTCTTTGTATCCAAAATTTTCCTACCCTTGACATCTTCGTCCTCATCTCTATGCCTATCGCCTCTATTTCTTCTTCCAACATCTTCCTCATCTCTGTGCCTGAAGCAAATATTTTTAAAAGTTCAAAAATCCCAGTACCTAAGTTGGTAGTAATCTAAAAACAACATAAAAACGAAAAATTTACCTGTTGTGATCTTTGGTCCTTTCCCGTTCTCTATCATCTTCTTTATATCTATCCTTATTTCTTTCCTTTCCTCGTAAAGAATCTTCTTTTTTCCTTCGCTTCTGATCCCGCTCATTGTCGGAGTCCGAATCCCTAACCCTTTCATTTTCCCGCTGCTTCCGGTCTCTGTCTTTGATCCTTTCCTTGAGTTTCTCCCTCTCATCCTTCTCCTTATCTTTAACTCTTTCCCGCTCATCCCTATGCCTAATCTTACTGTTATCCTTTTCCTTGTCCCTGTAATCCCTGTGCCTTGAGTCCTTGGATTTCTCTGAATTCCTCTCCTTCTCGGACCTTCGATAATCTTGGTCCTTTTTATCAATCTCCCTCTCTTCAGATTTTTCTCCAACTCTTTTCCTGTCAGATTTTTCTTCCTTTCCCTTTTCCCTTTCTCTGTCTCTATTCCTCTCTCTCTCAACATAATCTTGGTCCTTTTTATCAAACTCCCTCTCTTCAGATTTTTCTCTAACTCTTTTTCTGTCAGATTTTTCTTCCTTTCCCTTTTCCCTTTCTCTGTCTCTATTCCTCTCTCTCTCACCATGCTTCTCGCCATTCCGTTCTCGCTCGCTTCTTCTATAACTCTCCTTCCTTTCTGCATCATCCCTCCTCGATCTGTGCTTCCCATCCTCCATGACTAAAAACCCTCTGCTTTATCCTTCCTTCACAAAAATCAAATCCGCAAGGTTTCAAAATCAGATGAACAAATTCTGGGCATCAATTGCTCTCCAAATTCTATGGGACGGATTGGCCATTCATGCTATCGACCTGCCCTTTGAAGCGAGTCCGGATGAAGCGATTCCTGATCAAGCCCTGAAATGGATGCCCTGGTTTTGTAACCCTAGCTCCAGTGACGTGTCCCATCTCTTACTCCTCGCCCCCTCCTTTTGAAGAAGTTGTCATATCCTTCGGGAAGCTTATTCCAAGTATCGGCGGGATCAGGCAGTGAAAGCACCGTGAATTAGCTCTTATTCACTGATCAGATTGCATTTCTCCCGGGTGAATGGTAGTGGTTGGTATTATCAGTGAACCATAATGATTAATTCTTTGTTTGCTAAGTTATACAAAATGAGGCAAGTGGGCAAAAAAAATGATAAATGTGCTAAAGGGCAAGCAGGTTTGAAACTTAAACATTCTACAGTGGATCATGGGATAATCTTAAGACACATCATTGAAAAAATATGGGAGAAGAAGGAGGAAGCATTTTGTTGTTTTGTAGATTTCATAAAAGCGTTTGATACGGTCTCTAGGGTCAAACTTTGGTTCAGACTTGAGGAACTTGGGGTCCCCATCCACCTTAGAGTTGTTGTTCATAGACTTTATGAGGAGGTGAAAGTTAAAATTAGAACTGCGGATGACATCTCTGAGAGTTTCAGAAGTGATATAGGGGTCAAGCAAGGGTGCCCTTTGTCCCCCACACTCTTTGGTTTGTATATTGATAAACTTGAGGAGTGGTTAAACCTTCAAGGTG
>MU228431.1:1954551-1974979 GCA_018584345.1 Thuja plicata | reverse complement strand
TGAATTATGCCAAAGTAACATTGTCATGACATAATTGGGGGTATGATCACACTTAGGGAAAATAGGGTCTATAGTCAGAACAGACCAAATCCAGGTGGTTACATTTGCCCCTCTTTGAATTGATGTGTGAGCAACGCATTGATTCAAAGATAGCTTTTGATTTTGACTTCAGAAAGATTGAGAATTTTGTTCTTGGTTGTCGAACAAAATGTTGATGAGATCAGTCTTGCACTTGATTGAACTAAACTGATAGAATTGACCTTGAACTTGGTTGTCATACAAAGGTCAATAAAAGATCTTAAAGATAGCAATTCTGAACTTAGTTGTCGTCCAAAATTGATAATACTATTTTTGAACTTGGTTGTCGTCCAAAAGTCGGTATGAAGCTGCCAAGAGCTTAATAAGAATCTTTTTAAAATGAGGAAACACAAGATATCCAGCTTATGAGAACCAAAGCTTTCTATCCAACAGTTCTGACTTAGTCAAGGAAACTATTATTCCCCTAGTTTGTTTGATAACGAAGTTGTTTTAATGTTGTTTTGAGCAAAAATTTAATTGATGATAGTGTGATCATGCCCCCTCGGGAACAAAATCGAAGGAAAAGAATCAAATCCCTCTGACTAAAAGAACGTTTCACTTGCAGGAAGTGGTTAGGGCAAGAAAGAATATAGTAGAAGAAGTGGAAAATGATGGTGTATTTAAAAATAAACACACGAGTACCAAGTTAACTACGTGAAAATGTGAGTGGTGAGACTTGATAAAATGATGTCAGACCAAGATTTTTGATAAAATGTGCATTTTGACATATTCTTGGAACAAATGATGCAAATTTGCATTTTTTGGAATTGTCGCAAAAATGGTACTGTGCTGCGTAAAACACCTTAGGCACGTTCAATTTGGTTCCCGATTGATCAAAAGAAGAACATAAATGGAGTGTCAATTGCCTAGGAGAAGTTTCAGAAGTCCTAAATAGCTCAAAAGACCAATATAAGCCTCAAAAATTACCATTTTACTATTCATTTTCACTTTTACCCATAGTAATTCTGAGAGCTCTGCAGAGAAGATGGTGGTCCCCATTAGGAAGCATCATTTCGAGATGAGCCATCGACATCAGCGCCCGGTTGACTACCCACCTCCGGTAAGTGCTCATAAAACTACCTCGTGAATTTTGCAATTTTGAATTTCATGCTTTTTTGTAGCTTTTACAATCATTTCAATTTTGGGTCGCATCCGGGATTTCGAATCGCACCCTGTCAAACCCGCGTCGCATCCAGTATTTCCCGGATCGCATCCTGTTCTTACAGATTTTGGAATCACATCCAAGATACTCTGGATCACATCTAGTTGCCTAGTTTTTGTCTTATTTTAAATTCAATTTTGGTTGTGTTTTGTACCCTATCTTTTTAGAATCGTTCCCAGCTTTTAGGGTCGCATCCCGTATGTCGGGGATCACACCCATCGTACTCTGTCATATCCTGTATATCCAAGATCGCATCTTGTAAAAGTGATTGCACCCTGTCTATTCAGGATCGCATCTTGTTTGCAGACTTAGGAATTTATTCATTTTGGACCTATTTGCGTGTCATGGACCTTGAATCACTTAGCTGAGCAGGTGTATGTATCTTTGTTGTAGATAGAATACTGATGTTATCTTTGTATGTGTCAAAAACATGCATATTTTGAGGTAGTCACTTTTAGAGGTACATATCCAGGTCGAGTGCTGACTTTATCTGGACTGCTCTCGGATGATGAGCAGGTGATAGTTATCCGTTGTGGATTATAGTCGCTGATAGGCTTACCTGATATAGGGGTAAACTGAGGGTTGTTGACTGCTCTTGCCGAGAGATGGCACTCAGAGCACAACACCTTCCATTTGCTAGTCGGGGAGATTACAATGACTCCTGAGGACGTATGGTAGATACTTCGGGTTTTGATTATTGATCATAAGGTGCGCTTCGAGGCGACATCGGTTGTAGCAATTGGAGTAGCTCACTGATATTTTTAGGATGACACTATTGGTCGTAGATACCTCTCATGGGACTATATGGTCAACCATTATGACCAATTATCTGTATACTTAACAGGGTTGATAGGTGGTGTCTTGATGCCAGACAAAGGTCAACATGGTTTTATGGTCGGATGGGTAGACATGGTAGAGAAGATGGTTACCCAGAGACAGAGATTTGCATGGGGCAGCTATATTCTATCCCATATGTACTGAGAGCTTCATGAGATAGTATATCATTATACCCAGAGCATGACTGTAGGGATATTGATTCTTTAGATCTGAGCCTGGGAGTACATCCATGTTACACGACCGATAGTAGATAGACAACGGGCATCGGAGCAGGCCTATGTATATATGTATGTCAGTCCTATTCAGCAGCGCCATCTGGGAAAGATAGAGTACTAGCGACGACTCTTCTATGATATGACTAAGGTCGTTTGGCGACCATATTTAGACTATGAGGAGTGGACCTCAGATGCTCAGCAAGTGCCATTTTTATTTCAGAGTAGGTACCTCATTGGGAGGACTAGATACGTTGTAGAGCAGTTCATGATCTCCAGAGTGCTGAGACAGTATGACCATCGGCAGGGTAGGACTCAGGACATCACTGTTTATGCTCGGATCCAAGATGAGGCACCATTGTGGGGTGCCCAGCTGAGTTACGAGACTGCCCATCAGGAGATTTGCGACATGGTTGGATTAGATTGGGACCTTCACCTTGATGTTGCAAATACAGGTGTTTCTGATGGGTATGCCGCAAAGATGCTTCAATATCTGTTTCCACATTTTACAGTGTCAGAGGAGCCCATTCCTCGCATCGAGGAGCCGATTGATTATGATCTGGATGAGCGTCCTGCCAGAGGGAGGGGAGGAGTACAGAGAGATAGGGGCAGAGGCCAACATGGAGGGAGGGATGGAGGATGAGATGGAGGGAGATATGGGAGATGGCCTCCTCTAGATGAGCGTGATGATGGCGGAGATGACAAGGGTGGTGGTGAAGTGTGTGGGCACGCAGAGGGTGCCAATGGGAGCGGAGAGGGTCGGCGCACCCGATTTAGATTTGTTGCTCCTAGGATATATCCAGGGCCATTATTGACAAGAGAGTAGCAGAGGCAAAGGCAGAAGTAGCAGAGACAGCCTGACAGAGGATAGGATAGATCATAGGATAGGTTGTCTGGACAGGATTCAGGTAGGGGATCTGGCAGGAATGGTGATGCTCTGTCACAGTGCGAGCAGGAGAGAGAGCATTTGAGGGCACAAATCATAGCCTTAGAGGTGAGAGCCACAGCTACATAGTCTAGACTTGCCATATCAGATGCCTTGCTTGCAGATAGGGATAGGCGGATGGAGAGACTCCAAGTAGAGAGAGACATACAGTCCCGTACAACCACTCATCAGGGTCAGAGGGCTACATACTACTATACTCTTTATCATGCGGCAATGTCGGAGGGGCAGAGAGCGGTGTCATTTTCACAGTTGTCCCAACAGTCCGAGGGGGAAATGCCTCCTCCACCTCAATTTTTACCTCCTCCTCCTGCTCTTCCTCCTCCAGATCAGGGAGAGGGGGGAAGCCAGAGCTGAGAGAGCCTATCTTATTTTGTATATCTGAGTTTATATTGTATATCTGGATCCTGCTGAGATCCTCTTTTGTATATGAAACATACACACACACATATATATCTGATTCATTCTGACTCCTTGATATGTTGATAATCTTTATGCCATATTTTGTTTGATTTGTACCATGTTCGGACACACATATATGCAGCTTATGATCCTGATATGTCTTATGATTATCTCCTTGCTTTGATAGAGTTATTTGCACATGTGATGATATCTTGGTCTCTTGATGAGTTAGATGTAGATGATGACATTATTGTATGTATGTGTTGAGTCATCACTGATATAAATATGTTTCAAATGATTTTATGTGAATATGCAAATGTATGTTTTTGAGCTTTTTTGAATGCAATGTAGAATGTATGGATGCACTTTAGGATGTAAAAGTAAAAATGCAATACATGGATGCTTTTTTTTTGTATTTTCCTGTTGTTTCTCTTAATGCAAAATGTATGCTATGGATATGCAATGATATATATATATATATATATCAGTAATATGGATGGATGTAATTAACTTGGTTTTTTAGAAGAAGATAGAAATCATTGTTTGAGTACAAATTTCCTTTGTTATGCTTTTATTTTGAAAATGAATCATGCAATCTCTAAATGCAGCTATATGCAGACTCTTAGTACTTGTCACTGATTAGCAAATATTGCAACACTTTTATCATCATTGGGCTCTTTTTGGAATGGATACCACCTGATAGTACAACCATCACTAATACCCACAGATATCATGAAAGTGTGAATACTATATTTTATTGAAATGTCAAAAATAGACGTAGGCATCAAGGCATAGAAGCCATGATAACAAAATAGTCACCTTCCTTTTATTATATCAGAATCTGTCTAAGGTAAGATATTGAACTCGTAATGACCTTGAAAATTCATGTCCTTGGGTACATTATGCTTCGTATACCTTAGTGAGAATCTAAATCAGAAAATAGACAAGAAAATTGTTTCAACCTCACCGTAGTTTACACATAACAAAGATCGAGATATATGCGGCTATCCACCCATAGTGATAGCTCTTACCATAAACATCCAAGTTAGGTGAAATTTATAGGTTCATTTGGAACAACCACCGTACGCAGAAAACCAGGAAAATGTTATACCCCCATCCTTGTGACTCTTTGTCTTTGTGCAAACGTCATGGAGTAACTCGGAAGGTATGACAACATCAATTGCGAATCAATAAAAATTCATAACTGCTTAGATGCCCCTAGGTAAACATCATCAGGACATAAAAGAGTTATGATCAATCCAAGACCAAACTGTGTGCTTAAGTAGTATTTGAGAAATACTATTGATTCATTTTTTTCAAGCGCAATATAGATTCATCAACCAAAAAGTCAGATTTTAAGCAATATGTTTCCAATGTCTGTGTTCACCATTGTTCCTGTCTGCAATCCAAAGTAGGTGTTAGGAACACCATTAGTGCCATGTTTATGTCATCCTTGTTTTGTGAATGTGATTGTGGTAGTGAAAGTAAAAATCATCGTATCACAAGACAAACCATCCTACGTAGACTTAGCAAATGCAACCTATCAGACTAGCAAAGATGCCTCCAGTGCAAAAATGACTTGATCCTAAGACAAAAAAGATAGACAAATTCCAAGCAAGGACAAGATAGTCGTAAGCAAACAAGGTCAGTGTTTTAGCACAGGTGTAATTGTGATGGCTCAGTATTAGTGATGCTTTGATAGATGGAGTGCAGAACACAAGTGATGCCTGATTGCTAGGTTTTCACCACTTGGCAAGATCTTTTTCTTTTCTTTTTGCTACCAAGATGCCTGTTTTACTAGGTGTTCATCAAGGCACTTTTCTCTTTTTCAATTTTTTTGCTATTTTTTCTTCTTCTTTTTTATGTTTTTGTAGTATCAAGGTGCCTGTTTGCCAGGTTTTCACCAAGGATACCCTTTCTTTAGGACTTTTTCCACTATTTTTGGATTTCCTTCAGGATCAATTTTTTGAATGTTTTTGGTATTTTCTAAATTTTTTTTGTTGTACAGGCTCTTCTAGCCAAACATCAAGTGTAGAACCGCTTCAAATGTAGAGTGTTGATAGGATCTGGAAGAACATCTCCCTCAGGTGTAGCTAGTTGATAAGCTCTAGTCCCAAAAGTAGCAGTGATAACATAAGGTCCCAGCTAGTTAGGTTACAACTTTCCTTTCTGCTCTTTGATAGGCTGGTTCTTAGGATTCTCTTTTAAGGCAAGATCTCCCACTTCAAATTTGTGTGGTTTGACCTTCTTATTATACCCCTTGGATATACCTGCTTGGTACACCTTTAGATTATCAAACGCCTGTTATCTGTGCTCATTTAGGAGGTCCAAAGAATTCACCCCATCAATGTGGTACTGCTCATTAGTAATGAGACCTTGTAAAGATATCTACAAAGATGGGATTTCAACCTCGATAGGTAGGACTTCCTCAGCGCCATAAACTAGGGAAAATGGTGTGGCTCTAGTTGGTGTTCTGATGCCTGTTCTGTAGGCCCATAGTGCTGGATTCAGTTGTAGATGCCAGTCTCTGCCAAACTTACTTACAGTTTGGTGTAGGATTTTCAGAATATTTTTATTAGATGCCTCAGCTTATCTATTACCTTGAGAGTAATAGATTGAGGAGCAATGTTGAGTGATACGAAACTATTCACAAAGGTCATCAATGTCTTGATTTTTAAATTGGCCCCCATTTTCGGTTACAATTGAAGAGGGTGTCCCATATCTACAAATAATGTAGTTCAGAATGAACATAGCCACCTGTTTGCCAGTGGCTTTGATTAGCGGCACGGCCTCGACCCACTTTGTGAAATACTCAGTGGTCGTAATGATGAATTTGTGTCCATTTGAAGAGTTGGGATATATTTGTCCAACCAAGTCAAAGACCCATTGTTGAAATGGCCAATGTGTTATGAAATGTATAAGTTCTCTGGCAGGAGCATGGATAAGATTTCCATGTGTCTGACATTTATGACATGTTTTCGAAAAGTGAATAACATCTTTTTCCATTGTAGGCCAGTAATAGCCTACTCTGGGTAGTTTCTTTCCCAATGAAAAGTCGTTTGAGTGTGATCCACATACACCTTCATGGAATTCTTTTAATGTGAGATTGAACTCTTCGAGTTCTAAACATCTAAGAAGCGTACCGTCAAGACCTCATCGATATAAGTTATTAGTTATGAGGACATAACGCGATGTTGTCCTAATCAAGGCTCTTTTCTCATTTATGGATAGATTAGCAGGAATGGTTTGGTCAGTAAGGTAAGTAATGATATTGGCATACTGAGATTGGTCCGGGGTGTTTAAAACACATATTACTTGGTATTCAGGGGTATCAAAGGCATGATAGGATAATTCTTCCACCAAGAAGTCATAGAAGAATTGATGTTCCTCTAGTTGTAACATGGACACCAATGTAGCCATAGCATCTGCAGCTTTATTCTCTGATCTTGGGATCTGCTGGAAGGTGATGAAGACAAAGTATTTCATTAGGTCATCAACCAGTTGCTTGTAGGGCATCAACTTCTCATCTTTTGTTTGATACTCCCCATTGACCTGATTGATAATTAGTTGGGAGTCACCATACACATATAACTCTACAATCTTCCACTCCATAGTGAGTTTAAGACGGTTTACCAATGCTTCATATTCTAAAATATTGTTGGTGCATGGAAACATCAATTTGTAAGATTTGGGAATCTTGTAACCTTGAGGAGTTATGAATGGGACCCCTACTCCATAGCTTTGTTGAGTGAATGAACCGTCAAAATACATCTTCCATGGATATTTAGTTAGATGCATGATTGTTTCATGAGGGAATTCAATTGTTAAAGGTTCATCATCCTGGAGTGGTGAATCAGCCAATTGATCTGAAAGGTCTTATCCTTTAATAGCTCTCCTTTCTACGTATTCAATGTCAAACTCACTTAGAATCAGGACCCATTTAGCTAGACGCCCTGTTAATGTTGTTCTACTTAGGAGATATTTTAAAGGATCTATCTTAGCAATGAGCTTTACTGTATGTGACAGCATGTAGTGTCTTAATTTTTGTGATGCAAAGATGACTGCTAAGCACGCTTTCTCAATAATGTTGTAATTGAGCTTATAGGTGACTAGTGTTCTACTAATATAGTAGATAGCTCTTTATTTCTTTGTTTCATCCTCTTGTGCTAGCAATACACCTAGGGATGTAGTTGTAGCTAAAATGTATAGAAGTAAGGGTTTTCCATGAATAGGCGCCATAAGAATAGGAGGAGTAGCCAGGTATCTTTTCAATTCTCCAAAGTTGGCTTCACAGTGCTCATCCCATTGGAAAGTGACCCCTTTGTGTAGTAGTCTGGTAAAGGTTTGTGCCCTATCTGCAAGTTGTGACATGAATCTCCTTATGGACTGGAGTCTCCCTTGTAGTGTCCTCATTTGACTGATGTTGCATGGAGGATCCATCTCTAGAATAGCTTTCACCTTTGCAGGATCTACCTCAATTCCCTTTGCTGAAACAATGAATCCTAGGAGCTTCCCTGATTGGACCCCAAAGTCACATTTCTTTGGGTTGAGCCTAAGTTGGAACTGTTCCATACGATCCAATAAGTCATCAATGTGAGTACCTCTTTCTTTGGATTTGGCCAATGTGTCGTCCACGTAGTCCTCCATGTTCTTGTGCATCATGTCATGGAATATAGTTGTCATGGCTCTTTGATATGTTGCACTGACATTCTTTAACCCAAATGGCATGATGTTCCAGCAAAAGGTGCCCCATGCGCATGTAAATGCAGTTTTCTCTTGATCCTTAGGGGCAATTTTGATTTGATTATAGCCCGAGAATCCATCCATTAAAGAATACATCTAGTAGCCTGTTGTGAGGTCTATGATCATGTTAATGTTAGGTAGAGGGAAGTCATCTTTCAGACATGCTTTGTTTAAGTCTCTGAATTCCGTACAGATCCTGATAGATTTATCAGTTTTAGACACGAGGACCACATTGGAGATCCATCTTACATAGGCAATGACTCTGATAAATCCGGCTTTTAACAACTTCTCTAGCTCTGCTTTTACTAATAATGCAACATGAGGATGCATCTTTCTAAGTTTTTGTTTCACGGGCTTGATCTCGGGAGCTATAGATAAGTGGTGCATGATTAGATTAGGATCCAGCCCTGGCATATCGGTATAAGACCATGCAAAGTTGATCTTCTTCTCTTTTAGGAATTTTGTGAACTATGTCTTCTCTTCTTCAAACAAATATTGTGCAAGGTGGACTATTTGAGGATTTTCAACGGTACCCAAATTTACCGACTGTGTTGGTTCAATCAGTATTGAAGACCTTTCCTGAAAGTGTTCAGGGAGGATATCAAGAATCCCATCCTTTGGCGCCTCTGAGACATTTTCACCATTGGATACGTCTTTTATTTTTACTATTTTAGGATCTGATACTGCCACAAAGTGGTTTTCACCATCAGTCCTCTTTTTCTTTTTCTTTTTTAGTTTTTTTACTGAGAAACCTTATATCCTCCTGTGACATGTTCTCACTCCTTGTATTGGTGGAAGAAGGCTAAGGTTCACAAGCATTGAGATAGCAAGCTAGGGTATAGTCATTGGGAAAGTCGAGGATAGGTGTAGGATCTATTTTAGTCCAATCAATTAGGTCTGCAAGTATCAAAGACAAGGAATCAGACTCTAGGAAGGACAACATCGCATTAGCATCAAGACCATTAACCGACATGACATGTTTCGTTAAGTTAATTTCTTCAATGTTTAGATCAATAAGAGTGAGATCGTTATAAAAAGGGTCATGGTTAGTCATATGTAGACCTAAATCTAGTGACTCGTTAGTAGAACTCTCATCATCATCTCTCCATAAAAGGAGGCTTCTTGCTTGTAGCCTCTGAAATCTAGACTTATGTAATCACCAGTTTCTTCATCAATGATCGAGGGAAGGAACTCTTCTTCTACTTTAGGATTATCAGTGTTGTTGGGAGTAGTGTTGGGCTGTTCGTGAGGAGCTGAGGGTGCCGCAAACATGTGAATTGTATCTATTCCAATGTCTTCAGTGATGACAGATAGCTCATCCCATTCATAATCATGAGAGTCGGTGACCTCATCATCGGATCTGTTTAAGTATTCAACAATGGTTAATTGATGTACCCGCTTAGCTACCTGTGGATCAAAGTGGGGTAGATCAAGGATGTGTGAAACTGTGACCAATTTACCCCAGTTAGGATGTAAATCTTGTTGTCGGGGTGCGTCTTGAGTAACTATTGCTACCAATGATATCTATGGACTAGCTGTTGTTGTGTCTCCTACCTCTTGAATGGGAGGTTGTGCTAACAAAGGGGTGTGAAGATCTTGTGGTACCTCAAAGCTGGGTACATAGCATTCTCCTTGGTAGTTGGGATCCTCAGTGCCAACATGTAATAATCTTTCATAGGACCACTGCTCTAGTTTATCTATTTCATCACTCCCTTTATCTGAGTTTGGACTGTCTTTTGAAGCGGGTTTATCAGTTTTAGTATTAAAACCCAGTCTTGTTTTGTCTCTGGTATTCCGGAACTCCATGGGTATAGGCTCAAGAAGCCCTTGTCCTGTGTCATTTAGAGGTCCCTTTCCTTTGTATCCCCTCTGTTTGAGTAAATCATATCCCTTTCCATACTGTTCAGGGGATATCTTTACATGTTTGACCTCAGCTTCCACCGGTTCTCCTTTGTAAAGCCAGTCCAAGACTGCATGTTCTTCTATGTTATCTGAAGAAGATGTGGATGCCTTTTTCATGCTAGTTGCTTTGTGTACTTCTGGCTCCTTGGATGCAGTAGGTGTGAATGTCGAGGAAGGTTTTCCTTAGGATATTGGTGATACCGGAAGTTCTGTCAGTGATGGAGTCAGGTCCAGCTTGTATTCTCCCATACCTGTTTCTTCACATTTTAAGGTTTTGCCAAAACTCTTCATAACCATGTCCTTGGTAGTTTCAAGAGCAATTGTATCCATAGCCTCTTTGTTATGTGGGATGATACTACCTGCTTTGGTATTATTACAAGTATAGTTAGCATCTGTAGGAATCGTCACTTTCACCCCATTATGTGGGAACTTTATGCACTGGTGGTAAGGGGATGGCACAACTTGCATTTTGTGAATCCATGGTCTCCCCAATAGGATATTGTAGGCCAAGGGTAGATCCAGAACTTGACATATGACTTTCCTCTCAATTGGTCTGACTCTGATAGGTAGAACAATAAGACCTTTAAAAGATCTTTCTTCCTCATCATAAGCTTTGACAGTTATTTTTCTTCTAGAGTCAATTGTCTATTCTGAGAGACCTATTCTCTTGATTAGATCAAGGGTACAAATATTTAATCACGCGCCTCCATCTATCAACACACGTCTAACATGAGATTTATGAATGAGGACTTCGATATGGAGGGGTTGATTATGTGGATGTGTCAATGATTTATCATCGTCTTCAGAAAAGGAGAGGTAATGTGGCACTGAGATGTGATTGACCATTGCTTTAAATTTGTCTATATCAATATCCTTTGGGACGTTAGCAATATGTAGAGCTTGTTCTAGGATTTCCCTATGTACTGTGGATATTTTGAGCAACTCAAAAATGAAAATTTTGGCAGGGGTTCATTGCAATTGATTTACCAAGTCATATTTTGCTCCAGGAATAGTAACCACATGTTGTGTTGCTGGTTTGGGGATAGTAATGGTGGGAACCTTGGATGTTGATACTGGTTTTGGTGGTCCTTTGATCGTGACCTGCACTTGGCTCCGTGTCACTGCATTTGAATGGAATGAAACACCTTTGATTGTGACCATATTAATTGGTTCAGTCTTAACATCTAGCATATTGATCACATTGTCATTATTGGAATAGATGTAGTTGACTTTGTTACCTTTACCCTTAGATGTTTCTCCTTTTTCGTAATTAGGAAATGGTTTATTGAATATTGTATGATCTTCATTGGTAGTGTGTCTGTCCAATCTGATCTTACCACCTTCAATGAGGTCTTGAATGACATGTTTAAGTTTAAGGCAATTATTAGTTTTGTGTCCCTTGTTCTTGTAGAATACACAATAGGAATTATCATCCCACCATCTTGGTTTAACCGCTGGCTCCCATGGTTTGGAATTAGGAATTGTGAGAAGCTTGTTATCCAATAGAGTCTTCAAAATGGTCTTGAGAGGTTCTCCTAAAGGAGTAAATGTTCTATGAGGTTTTGAAGTCCATGACCGTCCTTTTCCATTATCATTGTTTGTTTTGGGTATGGGGGTCGTGACCTTGGCGTCTTTACTTGCCTGCATGCTATTAGTCAAATTGAACACCTCGGGTTTAGGGTTAATGTTAGAGGCATCAACTACTCCATCATTGACAACATTCTTGTTTTGCTTCCACCATTTAGGCTTGGAGTTGGGGTTGTTGGTTTTGTTTTCATTTTGAAGGGTGATCTCTCCCCTTTTGACCATGACTTCCTCGATACAGAGGGCATTCTTAATCATTTTGTTGAAGCTCGATGAGTCTTGCATTTGCAATGCATAGTTCAATTTAGGTACCAGGTTATTAACGAAGATTTCCATTTTCTCTGATTCAGGAATGGCCCTTGAATATCATGCAAAGATCTCCCTCCACCTTTGTAGGAAGTGTGTAAATGATTCACCAGTCTTTTGTTTAGTATTACATAGATCCATCATGGTCACATCATGTTGTATGTTATAGGAGTAATGTTGGATAAATCGTTGGATTAATTCCTCAAAAGTTTTGACCTTAGGGTTCAGTTTTGAGAACCACTCCATGGCATTGCCTCCTAGACTTCCTGGAAATAGTCGCATGAGGTATGTAGGTTCGTGCATGTATTCTATGCTTAGAGCATAGAATTCCCTCACATGATCACATGGGTCAGTTTTTCCTGTGTACTTGTCATACTTTGGTCTTGCTGTATTAGGAGGAAATGGGATCATAGTAATACTCTTATCAAAGGGGAATGGACAAATGGAGTCCAAAGCATATGGTGATTATGGTGATTTCAGTTTAGCCTTCTCTTGTTTGAGATTTGTAAGCTCTATTTGCATCAATGTTAGCTGTTTGGCCAGAAGAGATATAGGAGTTGGTACTTCCTTCTCTTTGAGTTGTTCCACATCATAATCCTTAGGTAATTTGACACCCGTGGAGGCTAGATGGAGGAAGTATTTATCTTTATCCTCGTCAATCATCTTTTCCATTATTTTATGGAATCTCTTGCTCTGTTTGAGTTTTTCATATTCTTCTTCAATGATTTCGTTCTCACTGTTGGACTCAAATAAAGGACGGTCGAACATGGGTTCTTCTTCCTCATTCGTATCTTCAGGCTTTTGGTGTTTGCCATTGTTATATTCCTCAAAAGCCTCACTCCATCTGCGAGTGTTGCTATCCATTTTTGGAGAGTCTAGATCAAGTAGGGAACTACGAGATGTTTCCCCTTGAAAGTGTGGTGTTTTAGGAGGCACTTTCAATCCTTTAAACATGTACTTATTGCGTCCTGTGTTAACCATGAAGCTGTGTCTCAAATTTTGTCAATGTTTCTCAAGAGTGTCAAGTAGAGTCTCAAATCGTCTAAGTGAGTGTGTCTAGGTGGAAGTATCATTCAAATTTTTGTGGGAGTAAATGATTCCAGCATTAGAGGGTTAGAATGCCCTGATAGTGAGCTGGGAACCAAGTGTTTGTAAGAAGTGGATAGACCACACGTATTGAGACAGATTATGAGAAACTGACAGGACATGCAAGGTGGACTTCTAAAAAAGTATTTTGAAATAACGACAGGGAGACCAGAAAAGACAACAGGGATAGACTAAAGAGCCAAAAGGGTATCCAAATCAACTGAGACTTTCTAAGAAATTATCTTGTAAATGCCCACTGTCCTAGATGCGAGCTCCCAGATGCGAGCTTCTGATGACACCATATGAGAGCCTAAACCCTATATGCGACTGTGTGCTGACCAAATGCGAGCTAGGATACCATATATGATCCTAAATACTAGATGCCATATAGGACATACAGGATGCAATTTTTTGATGCCTCTATCAGTTTTGATTAGTTCTGAAAAGTTTATTTTGGAAGTGCGTGAAGTTTGTCTGATTGTAGTTTGATTTATGAGACCCATCAGTGAGTGAAAAATACATGTGTTGATCGAGGATTGAATGTTGTTGTTTGTTTGAAGATGTTATTTTTTTAATGATTTTTCAAACACATCAAACAGATTTGCATTGTTAAGAGGGTGAAACAGACACTCATCTTTTTCCTATTCTCTAGGTGGAGGATGAAAATCTTTTCTCATTGACTTAGGCACACACTCAAATGCTAATCAGAATACAACCATCACCAAGCATGCAATGGCTCCAGTCATGATGTTGTATTAGCTGACTCCAAACGCAAGTGAGGGCACGATATGATGAGTGTCTTGGGGCAATTACTTTTTGCCTTGCACAAAGATTATCACCCTTTCAGGGGTGAATCAGGAATTCTTTTAGTTCAAGTGTTGTCTATTATTGGGAAATCCATTCGAAACCATCCCCCATAGAATTGTACAAGAAAAAATTGAGGCGTATAGCCCTATGAGTACATGAATATATGTAGTCTCGCAAGCAAGATTCAAGCAGCTCTGCTCTACATATACCCAAGCATGTTCAAGGAATGATTTCAAAATTCCATGAACAAAATCGGCTCCATCTTTCGAGGCTTTGGGCTACGAGGAAGCAATTATTTATAGTGAGTTGGAAGGGTTTGCGTAAAACCTGTCCTCACTTGGGTCGTTCCCAGGAGATTTTTTCCTCAATTGGCAGGCCCTCTACTATTAAATATGTGTACAAAGGATTAGCGAGCTTTGGATGTCTGGATTTTTGATTCTTCTGAAGAAGAAGAGCATACTCTCCTAATCTAAGTCATTTTATCCTAAAACAAAATCAAGAAAACAATTCATTCCCTCAAGCAATGTTGTGCTTGATTTAAGATGTTCCTATTTAATGAAAATAGGATGCTTGAAAATAAAGTTTGCCTTTGTTCATTTAACCGCAATATTTAATGTGTTTGCTTGTTCAATTTATGTGTCTCTAAAGAAGTTATTCGATGTAGTTGTTCATTTATCCCACAATATTTAAATGCTTTGTGTTTGTTTAATTACCGATCCAAAAGAATTATACGATGTGATTGCTTGTTCAGTTAACTCCAAATTCCTTTCAACCCATAAACTGATGTGTGAGTTTCTGATTTTCCTTAAAAGGAAAAGAGCATAGTTCTCTAGTTAGTTTAGTGATAGATTGGAAAATGTTCCTTAGTTTTTAAAGCGAGTAAATAGAGGTCAAGATGGGGGTTGGGCAACCTGAAAAACCACAAGTTAGTATCTTTCATTCAACTTCCAAGAAGATCCTTTGATGCAACCTGCAAGCACTGGTTAAGCTGTGAAGAGACCAAAGAAATCAAACATGCAAACGTTAGTGGTTAGACTAGGAAGTTCTCAAAAATATTTCCTAGATGTGATTCAGAAATACAACAAACGACACAGATTCTAGATGCAATTGAATGCTCCCCAGATGCGATCCTAAACCAAAAATGATCTGAGAAATCCTAGATGCGAGCCTCATTTTTTGCGGTGTGAGGGCGTATCCCAGATGCGATCTAGAATGACTCTGTAACAGGATCCTGTGCATGCAAATTAGTGAAAAATTGATTCAAAATGAGGCCAAGTTGGAAATTGGGCCCCACGCTGGGCGCCATAAATATGTGTGTGATTTTTGTACCTATTTAAGAAAGACACAACACTTCAATAGATCATTGCATTAGCTAAAAAGGGGTTAGATGAGCATATAAAACCAACTAATATAGACCTATTGCTTTCTAACTAAGAAGAGTGTGATTCATAACATAATAGCCCTCAGATTATGTTACTATCAGTGACATATACGACTTAGCATGAAAGATTTGAATTAAAACAAGCTATTTAATCAATGAGAAATGCATTATAGTTCTAAAATGGACATTATAACAATTCATGTTAATGAAAATATGAGATGAAAATAAACCTATCTAAATCTTAACAACATAACAATGTATTTTCTAATATGAGATGAAGGCTTATTTGCTTTCAAAAATGTCTTATATTTATAGAAGAATGAGGAGAGAGAGGGGGGGACAAGGTGCATTAATGAGTTGAGGAATTCATTAATGGGGGTCTAAGAGCAATAAATGCCTTGGGCATTTAATAGGCATGAGAGAGACATGGTCTTAAGGAATATTCATTAACGAGGCATTAATGAAAGCCTTAAAGAAGCATGGGAAGGGTGTAAGAGGATGGCTTGAGAAAATGGACTTGAGAAAGGAATCTTGAGATTCTTTGACTTTCTCAAGTGGGTGGAGTTGTTAATCATTCCTTAATGGAATGTGACAACATTAGGAGGTGGGTTAGGATAGAATTGGGATTAGAATTAGATTAGCATGGGGTGAATAGGTTGGGATAGGTTAGAACCCAGGGTAGAAGTGGTTGAGATAGGTTAGGTTAGGGTTTAGGGAATGAATTAAACTTATTTAATTCATTCGAAAATAAGACATTAATTATTTAAACAGTTAATTGCTTTTTAATAATCAATAAGACTATAGCCATTTTAATTAAATTAATTAGGCTAGGGGAATGGGTTCATTTGCAAGTGAGCAATTGATTTAGGGATTTATTTAATTCCTTTATAATTAAATACTATAGCCATATTTGAATTGATTTGAATTGTATGGCTATAGTAGTTAATATATTTTAGTGATAAAAATACCTAGGACATTAATTTTGATTTAAAATGAATTATGCCAAAGTAACATTGTCATGACATAATTGGGGGTATGATCACACTTAGGGAAAATAGGGTCTATAGTCGGAACATACCAAATCCAGGTGGTTACAGGTAGGAGTTTGATCAAACCTTTGTTTATGTCCCTCCCAAGTGACCCATACTCATAGGCTTCTTAATATACTTCGATCAGTTCCCTTGATATCCATTCCTTATTCTTTTTGTAGAATTATGTCGGAAGACCATCCACCCCGGGTGATTTGTCATTATCTAGGGACCCAATGGCTTCATCAATTTTTCAGAGACTGATTCTTTGTTCAAGTTCCAATCCTTGTTTTTGAGACACTTTCTTAGGGATCATATTGATGCATCTTTTCATAACTTCAAAGTTTTCAAAGTTATGTTCGGAGGAGAAAAATTTCTTGTAGTACTCAACAAAAGCTTGCAAAGTCTCTTCATTATTGGAGGTAATACTGTTGTTTGTTTGGATGCCATTGATAGCCTCTTTGCTTTGTTTAGCTCTGATAAGGTTGAAGAAGTACTTAGAACCTTTATCCCCATCCTTGATCCATATGGCCTTGGCTCTAACCTTTTGACCTTGAATTTTAGTGTTTTGGATCTTCTTGAGATTGGATTTAGTACTGATAAGAGATTTTTCCAATTCCAAGTCATGACCTCTATCCTACAGTTGGGATTCAATTTGGTTTAGCTGTCTCTGGTACAAATTTTCTTCCTAGTTCCTATCAAGGGCTTCTTTGGTCCCAATGATTTGGAATAACTTCCTCTAGACCTTGACCAGTTGAACCCATTTGTCTTTGGCAGAGAGCTCAGAATTGCAGAATTTGGAGAGGGTTGTAGCAGTTTGCAGAGCTTGAGGGGAGTCTTGTTCCTCGAGCAGGGATGTATTCAGTTTGAAGAGGCTCTGCCTCTTTTTCTTGAGGATAGGTGATGGCATATTATTTGGAGAGATATTAATATGAATGGGAGAATGATCAAACATACTCACAGGGGTCACTTCCACTGGGTTCTGTCCAGAGTGTTTACTAATGTTAAAACACGAGGGGTTGAAATACACCCTATCTAGTCTGCAATAAACTCTGTTTCTATTGGCTTGATTGTTACACCATGTGAACGAGATGTTGTTGTATTCTTGTTTCATATTCTCCAAAGGATCCTTAATTTGGAATCTTCTCTTAAACTTGGCCCAAAAATGGAATTCATTTTATTTCCAACTATGTTTATTCCCACCACATTTATCCTCTCTACTCTCAATCATATTGAATTCCCCGATGAATATCCATTTGGACTAAGGTAAGTTAGATGCCAACCAATCCCACAACTGTGCCCTATCTCAGTAGTCATTTGGGGCATATATATTACATATTCCTATTTCCTGGTTGTTATCCTTGAAGATCCCCCAAATAGCCCTCTGACAAGGGGATGTACCTTTAGAACTAATCTTATTGGCCCATTTGTCACTAATAAGCATTGCAACACCTCGTTTCCCTCTAGAATGCTCTGAATATATGCATGTGGCCTTCTTTCATATTAATTGAAGGGTATTTAGGGCTTGGAATCCAGACACTTTGATCTCTTGGAAATAGATGATGTCCTTATAAGGTATCTTGTTGCACCAATTCCTAACAATGTATTTTCTATCTGGCATCTCCAGACCCCTGATGTTCCAACTAAAGATGTTCATCATCATAAAGATTTGGGGGGGGGGGTTAGGATTTTGACAGAGTCTGTTAAAGCACTCTGGAATTTCCTTGTTCTGATTCTAAGGTTTTTACCACTATTTTTCATACTGTTGCTCCTTTCATAAATTTTTTGTTTCTTTTTCTTGGAGATCACTTCTACAAATCCATCATCCTCATTGTCTTTTTCACTATGCATTGTCAAGGCTAGGTTATCGATAGGAGAACAGGAGTCCTCCTCACCATAATTTAGGTTCTGGTTTTCATCAACAAGGTGAGTGATAGGTGTGTCGAGAGTCGTGGCATTAGAACAAACCTCACCCTGTCCAACCAAATGTTGTTTAGATAAAATCTTGGCATTTTTGTTTATAATTTTGGATAAGGCTATCTGCTGAGCATTTTGGCATGGGGCATTATCCTCGTTCACTTTTTCTCTAGGAATAGGGATGTATTGTGGCTGACATGCAAAAGGGTTCAGAACCTCTTTGTACGGGGTAGCCATTTGGACAACAAATTCATCTTCAAACAGAGGGTTGGAAAGGGATACAAACTTGTCCATATGGGAGTCCACTGTATCCTTGTTATTAACCCTGTTATTCTTATTGGTGTTTGCAAAAATATCATCTTTCCTTTGTGTGTTCTATTTATCATTTTCAACATTTGAGTCGGGCACGAGATTATTGTCTTTATTGTTTCATTCTTCTCCATTAAAGGTCTTCTGAACATTCTTAAGGAGAGGATAGTCACGTCTGTTATGTCCATTGAGTTTGCAATGGAAGCAGGCTCCAATGTCCCCTAGCTTAACTGTGGGCCAAAAAAATTTCTCTCCTTCAATTTCCATTGCAATTTCATTGGGAAAGGTAACCTCTAGGTTCAGAATGACAAGGGCACGGGCATTGAGATGAGTAAGGGTTACTCAGGCCTCTTCAACTTGAAGCATCGAGCCTAGGGGTTTGAGGAGAAGCAGAATAAAATGCTAGAATTCTGGCTGCACATTTCTAATTTAAATCCACGAAGGGGAGGCCCAGGCAATAACATTTTCTAAGCTAAAACTAGGAGCCCATGGGAGAGCTCTGAAAATAGTTTGTCCAACATTCCACAGTCCTTTATTTAAAGCTTTTTCTTGCATAGAATGATTTTTGAAAAAGATAACAAATAAACCCCTCTGCACCATGCAACTAAAACTAACCATTAAGCCCAATTTTTTCCCCAAACATTCCCTATCCAATCATCCAGGAACTTCCTAGCAAGGAGAAACTTCATATTCATGCAAATAAAGAAAATTACTATATTTTTAAAACGGGATTGCTCATATTTTATAGCAGTTACCATTTCCATGTTTGGAGAGAGATTGAGAATCTTGGGGCCGAGCGACGGTATCTTACCTTCCTCTCCTCCAACTTTACCCTCTCCCACACATTTTGTTGGACTTCCAGAGTTACCTCCTCTCTGTCTATCTCCATCGGGACAGGATGGTTCTCTTCCATTGTTGTCAACTACTATGAATTATGCTGCGTCTGGTAAAACTGTTTCTTTTGCAACAATCGCTTTGTAGGATAGTTTAACCTGTGCACTGGCTGCTTTAATATTCTGCATTCCTTCCTTCTTATTTCCCTTGGAGCCATCATTTCCATCATTAAGAACCTCTGCATCCATCAGAGAGAAACTCATGGCAAAAAAAATAATCTTGCAACTAGATGGCTCTCATAACTCAAAATAATGGCACTCTCAAACAAACAAGGCTGAAACAGGGACAAAAAATGATCAAAAGAGGTGCATGAAGGGCACACACACGAGCACAGGGGAAAAAATGAGAGAACACAAAACACAAAAACCTAAAAGAAAAACCATACAAACAAGAGCAAGGGAAGCAGAGAATGAGGACACCATCTACACCACGCAAGCAATACGGAGGGCCGTGGGTCCTCCTACTGCAAGAGCAAAGCATGAAAACCAAGGGATCCACAGGCCAACTTGCAGAGCCTTTTTTCCCTCATGTCTAAATTCCTACAACAATTCTATCTCTTTGATATGCAAGAGGTTTACAATTTCATATCTTTATTGTTATCTTCAAGTTTTATCACTATCTTGATATCTTTGTATTTTATGTTTGTAATTTCATAAGCCTTGGTTGCCTTTTCCTAATAAATAAGGGCCCGTTTGGTTGCACCCCATAACCGGGTTATGGGCGGCATAACCCGGTTATGGGGTGCAATTCCCTATTTGGATGGGCATAATAAGAATGAGAATGTGGATTTCGAAATCCTCATTTGACTGAAAACGTGGATTTCGCAATTCCACCTCA
>MU228431.1:1940246-1954451 GCA_018584345.1 Thuja plicata | reverse complement strand
TACAAATCCATATTCCAGGGCAACCAAACAGTCCCAAAAAATGAAAACCAGGGTTTGCATAACCAGGCTATAGATAACCATGATTTGTTTCATTTTCCTATTCCCCAACCAAACGGGCCCTAAGTGAATATGGTTTAAAATAGCAAGAAAGTGTATAACAATCATTTAAAATAGTATTAATTGCACAGTTATGTTCTAGAGGACAACCCTGCTCTGAGAAATAGGAACAACTAAAATTAAAAACCCTAGACACAACCAAACTTCATTCTTCTTGCAAAATTCATGCCAAAATACACATGACAGGTGGAGATCTTCAATGATAATAGGAATTGCCCTGCATTCAAGCAAAAATAATAGGGCGAGAGTGATGCAGTCAAGGATGGAGGATCCAAGAATGGACAGTCCAATCTTGTAACCAAACACAACCACAACAGAATTCACAAATAACACAGAGGTAGAAAATCAACATAGAAGTTTTATTATCTCCAACAGGAAATTACATCCAGCATGTCAGGTTGTAAGGCCTTCTAAGTTACGACCAAGTATAAATAATTCATGCTGAGATCTATCACAGATCTTCTACAAGCATTAAGTCATTTACCTTTTGCCAAATAGACGACTCCTACCCCAACTTCTCAGATCTAACACACAGATCTTTCATCTAATCTACCCCCTCCAAACAAAGAATATAACACTACATAAATACAAGAGACAACCAACAGGTCGACCTAAATATCTATAAAATCTAGCATTGGAGAAAACAACAACCCAAATTTAGGTCTACACAATCCCCAATGAGAGATCCATATTAAATATCGCGACTAGAATTAAATGCGCAAGTCAGCCTCAAGATCCCACAAATAAAACATAGTCGGTGAGATAAGTCACCGAACACCAAAAGCCCACTCAATGAAATAGACCACTGAGCAACATAAAACTTACTCGGTAAACCAATCTCCCAACACCCCACTCGGTGAAGCCATCGAGAAAACAATTACGAATACCGAGCAGTGACCAAGAAACTTGCTCTCGAGAAAGTTTGGTGAATAAGCCAACCAAAAGCCACCGAGTTGACCACCCACCGAGATCGAGCAACAAGTAACCGAGAAACCTTCAACCAAGGGTCTCCACCAAGCCATCGAACACCAAAAAACAAACATGTTTTTGTTTGATATGGGATTGCCAAGAATCCTAGGATGTTCCTGCATCAGACACCCCAGGTAAATAAAGAAGATGTTCCTAAAAAGGAATCATGAATATCTTAAGGGAATCAGAAAAAATATTCCATACTTAACCCATACATCCTCTTATTTTTCATTTGATGTTGTCTTCACTCTGTCCAAATTCTACAAGTTCATCTATCTTGCACTCTTCTCAGACCTCTTGTCTGCAACTGATAGTAAATGATTATCCTTTGTCTTCTTCTGCTCTCCTAACCTGCTTCTAATACCATCAAGATTTCGCTTAACCACATCCTCTCCATACCTCATGATTAGCTCCTTATTTCGCTCAATATCATCTAATCTTCTATCAAGTGTTAGCATCTATTGTACCACCTTAGCCAGAAATGTCACTTGTTTCTTGATCTCTGTAGATTCCTCCAAGATGTCATGCTCCTTAACTCTTTCCTTTAGTTTCTCCTTCATTTTACTCATAGGAATAGGTTCATCAATTCTCTGCTCCTCATGTATGTCAATGTCACTCTGACAACATCTGATAACTCCACATCTTCTAACTCTGGCTTCCTACAAAGGTATCATCTTATGCTCGGATCCTCCCTTCCTTACCACATAGGTATTAGCATGACCATCAAACATAGTATGTCTATCAAATTGCCAAGGTCTTCCAAGCAATACATGACAAGCATCCATAGGCAACACATCACATAATATCTCATCATGATAAGCCCCAATCTTAAAATTAACTAGGAATTGCTCTTCAATTCTAACCTTAGACACATCTTGTATCCAACTAATTTGATAAGGATTAGGATGTTTCCTCCTTTCCAACTTCAATTTACTAACCATCTCTTCTGAAAAAAATTTCTCAGAACTACCACCATCAATTATAACATTGCATACCTTTCCTTGCACTTACATCTGGTTCTGAACAAATTCCTTCTTTGCACTAGCTCATTGACACATGTAGACAATCTTCTAGTGATAATAACTTCACCTTCTTCTGCAACATTCATTATGCCTTCCTTGGTAGTTAGTGCAATTCTTCTTTTAGGACATTGAAAAGCCTGATGACCCTTCTCACCACACTGAAAACAAGTACCTATGAACTCACTTCTCCCTCTTCCTCTTTGTCCACCATTATAGTTCCTAGCGGTTTGACTGCTACCAGATTCTTCATCAGTCTTCTTAGGATTCTCTATCACGTTACTCCCAGTAGTTGTTTCACCAGTCTTACCACCTCGGTTTCTGTTATTTTGCCTTCCTTTAATTTTCTTGTTCATCTTTTCTTCAATCTTTAATGCTATCTGATAAGAATCTCGTAGTGTTTTCATCTGAACAATAAGTAACTCTTCTTGAATACTCTGTCTCAAGCCATATACATACCTAGCAACCTTTTCTTTATCAGCTTCAAAATGACAAGTCCTAATTAGGATTCTATAAAAATCATCAGTATACTCCTGCACTGATTTGTTTATCTGCTTTAAGGCTTGCATCTTTTTTAACATCTCCAATTTATACTCCACTGTAATGAATTGCCTTTGTAGCTTTTCAGCCATCTGATTCCATCTAGTGATCTTTTCCTTCTCCTACTCATTTCTAATTCTACTTCTCTCCACCATATATTTGCATGACCCTTCAGCTTGGCCTTTTCAAAATGAACTTGGTCAAGATCTTCTACTTCATCATACTCAAAGTATTCCTCCATCTCATTAATCCAATCAATCAATTCCTCTGGCCTAAGGCTACCAACAAATGTAGAAACTTCAATCTTAGGTATTTTCCCAATTTAGCTTTCAAAAATCTGGTCTCTTCTGGATCTTTGACTTCTTCTACAACTTCCTCAAAATGTTCTTCTTCCTCAGATTCTTCATCATTATCTCGATCCTCTTTTGATTCATTCTTTTTCTGCAACTCCTCTTATATATCTTGCACTTATTTCTGCAAAGCCCTAAAATCTTCACAATTGACTCCCCCCATAGTTTCCTCCTCTGTGATCTCACAAGTTTTATTCAGAGACATTTTTAATCCATCGATCTCCAACGATGCAACCTTTCTCTAATACCACCTAATGCAGTCAAGGACGGAGGATCCAAGAATGGACAGTCCCACCTTGCAACCAAACACAACCATAGAAAAATTCGCAAATAACACAAAGATAAAAAAAAATCTACATAGAAGTTTTATTATCTCCAACAGAAAATTACATCCAACATGTCGGGTTGTAAGACCTTCCCAGTTATGGCCAAATAAAAAGAATTCACGCTAAGATCTATCATAAATCTTCTACAAGCATAAGGTCATTTAGATTTTTCCAAACATACGACTCCCACCACAACATCTCAGATCTAACACATAGATCTTTCCTCTGATATACCCCCTCCAAACAAAGAATAGAAGACTACATAAATACAAGAGGCAACCAACAGGTCAGCCTAAAAGATCCACAAAATCTAGCATTGGAGAAACCAACGACCTATATGAGGTCCACACAATCCCCAATGAGTGATCCATATTAAATATCGCAACCAGAATTAAATGTGCCAGTCGGCCTCGAGATCCCACAAATAAAACATAGTCAGTGAGATAAGTCACTGAGTATCAGAAGCCCACTTGATGAAATAGACCACTGAGCAGCAGAAAAATCACTCGGTAAATTGAGCTCACAGCACCCCACTCGATAAAGCCGCCGAGCAAATAATTACGAAGACTAGACAGTGACTGAGCAACCAGCTCCTAAGCAAGTTTGGTGAACAAGCCAACCAAAAACCACCGAGTTGATCACCCACCGAGATCGAGTGATAGGTAACCAAGCAACCTTCAACCAAGGGTCTCCACCAAGCCACCGAACTCTAAAAAGAAAACAATTTTTTTGTTTGATACAAGATTGCCAAGAATCCTAGGATGCTCCTACATTAGAGAGGCAAACCATTCTAAATGACTTGATGTGGGAGTTGGAGTCAAGGGATAAAGAGAGAGATAGTACTCATTATCTATTCAAGCAAGTGAGATAATCTTTCATTCCTTCATTTCTATGTTTTGAGAGTAGTCTAATTGTCTAACACCAAGACACAAAAACACCCAGCCTGTAAACAAACAACAATAAGGTTTTGGTGTAGCCCATCAGAAAGCATGCCAATGAAGAAAAAAGTGTGAGAGAAACCCCACTCACACCTAGATGTTTTTTAACGCTCTTATGTCTCCAAATCATCGGGAAATGCAATAACTACCTTCTCAACCTCAATATTGGTGTTTCCTAAACTATTGGAGAACAACATAAAATAAGTCCCTACAATAAACACTTAGAAATCGCATGTTGAAGAGGAAAATAATCAATTGGAACTAAAAGATATAGATATGACTTGTAATATTCTTCATTCTCAAGAGGCTAACAAAGGAGGTAAGATCCTGGAGTGCCTTCTTTCATGTAAGGTTCTTGATGTTATTGATAATTTTCGATAAAGATCAATCATTTTATTTGTCCTCTGAGGAGTTCCTTCATAGCAAGAATTTTGTAAACAGGAAAATTAATTGTAAAAAAAGGGGTTGGTTAATAGAATCCTGTTAGCTATATGATTTGTGTTGTTATTAATGTCAACTCTAACGGTTGCATTGATCTCAATTCACTTTGGTTGAATTTTTTTTTAGATTGAGAATGAGTATTAAGTGCACTTGATTATGTGATTTGCAAGAAAGAGGACTTAAAAGATAATAGATGATTGACACTATGTGTCCAAATGATGTTCTGATGATAATACTAAAATAATATAAGGGATATTTGGAAGATGGAAGTATAACAAGATAGAATATTCAAGAAAGAGTATATAAAGATCTCATGGGAGAATGCTTTGCATTTCTTTGCATAAGATGATGACAACTTATAGTTCTGGTTATAATGGTTATGTATAATGAATATTGCAATATCATATTTTCATGTCCCCAAATGTTATTATGAAGAAGTTATGTTGCATTGATTGGTTGCAATAAGATCGACTGTCAAGAATGGATTGGACAAGCTCGGGGAATGCTTTGTATTGCTCTGCATGGGTATCTAAGGTTGTGTAGTTTGGTGGACACGATCAGATGCTTTGTGTAGTTTTTTATCTCAAATATATTTTTTTGGATTACTCCACAAGTGAAGATTTCTTGTCACAAGAGTGATATTGTTGTCTATGTTGTCTTTTGTCCGACTCAACTATTTTCAATTTTTGGACATGAATCTTATTGGACCAGATATAGGATGAGGAAAGATTCAAGAAGATTAGAATAATATTTTTGTACAATGGTGTGCTTTGCATGACATTGTGTGCTTCAGAGAATGATAAATGAGTTGACCGGTAACATGTTTTAATGTTTTTCTGTATGTTACTTTTGGGACCAACTTTGGAGGATGATCCAATGTGTTTACATTGATCATTTCATTTGGGGAAGACTTACTGTGATGCATTTAGGTTCCCTTTATCTCATGGGGTGGACTATATCTAATGTTTATGTTCATGATGGTTGACTTTATAATCATGGTTAACCATGTTGAGGTTTCCAATAAACAAATCAATATGTATGTCTGTATGAATGAATGAGTAAAATAAGAGAGTGTGTGAGGTATTTGTGAAGTTCTGTGGATCGAATGTGAAGAAAAAGTAATGTAGATAAGGAAGAGAAGAAATACAAATTTCTAAATCAAACATAGAGGTACAAAAGTTTACTAGGAGATCCTACATCTTTTCATATTTTCTTTGTGTCTTCCAGAAGGTTGTGCACTCTTTTAGTAGCTTTGTGCAAAATTATATTTGTTCTACAAGTTCTCTTAAAAACAATAAGTTCCTTAGAAGTGTGCCTAAACATTGAGGACAATAAGTTCTTTGGCCCTTGGCCTAAAACTTTGTAATAAATTATTTCATATAATGACAGATTTTCACCATGATTTTCCCACAGTCGGTTTTCTATGTAGATTTGGTGTTCATGTGTGTGTGCTTTCAATGTTGTATCTTTTTTTGATAATTAGTTGGATCAAAAAAAAATAATTGTGAAATGTGCCATGATTTTAAATTTTTAGTTTATGTTGATTCACCCCCTCTCTCAACATCTGAAGGTGTTCAACAATCAGTATCAAAGCAAGGCTCCTCTAGAAGGAGCTTAACAACTTGAGGCAGATTCAAGATGGCTAATTATCATGTCAACAAAGTACCCGAGTTTAACAAAGCACATTACACTTTCTATAAGAAGAGGATGGAATCAAATTTGAATTCCATGTCGTGTGGTGTTCTTGATGCTATTAGAAAATGTTATGTTCCTCTATGATGCAGGAGCATCCTAGGATTCTTGGCAATCCTGTATCAAACAAAAACATGTTTGATTTTTGGAGTTCGTTGGCTTGGTGAAGAACCTCGGTTGAAGGTTGCTTAGTTACCTATCACTCGATCTTGGTTGGTGATCCACTCAATGCCTATTGGTTGGCTTGTTCACTAAACTTTCTCGGGAGTTGGTTGCTTGGTCACTGCTCGGTCTCAGTAATTGTTTGTTCAACGGCTTCACTGAGTGGGGTGTTGGGAGCTCGGTTTACTGAGTGAGTTTTCTGCTACTCGGTGGTCTGTTTCACCAAGTGGGCTTATGATGCTCTGTGACTTATCTCACTGACTGTGTTTTGTTTGTGGGATCTTGAGGCTGAATTGCACAGTTAATTTTGGTCGCAAAATTTATTGTGGATCTCTCATTGGGGATTGTGTGGACCTAAATCTGGGTTGGTGGCTTCTCCAATATTGGTTTTTGTGGATCTTTTAGCTCAACCTCTTGGTTTCCTCTTCTATAAAAGAAGTGTTTTATTCTTAGTTGAGGGAGGAGGGAAGTAGCAAACTCAGTAGCAAATTCTAAGGTAGATTTGGAGTGAATCTAGGTAGAATAGGATTCTGAGTTGTGTAACTGGCAGAAGGTATATGACCCGATGCTTGCAGAGATCTTTTAAACAGAACTGAGTGTGATTTCTTTGTATTTGGCCATAACCGAGAAGGCCTTAAAGCCTAACATGTTGGATGTAATTTCTTGTTGGAGATATTAAAGCTTCTATATTGATTTTCTACCTTTGTGCAATTTGTGAATTCCATTATGGTTGTTCTTTGGCTGCGAGGTTGGACTGTCCATTCTTGGATCCTTCGTCCTTGACTGCATCAGGTGGTATCAGAGCAAGGTTGCATCCGCAGAGTTCAGTGGATTGAAGATGCCTCTAAAGAAAACTCGTAAGATCATAGAGGAGGAACCTACAGGGGAAGTCAATCGTGAAGATTTTAGGGCTTTACAGAAACAAGTGCAAGATCTACAAGAGGAGTTGTGGAAATAGAATGCATCAAAAGAGGATCGAGATAGTGATGAAGAATCTGAGGAAGAAGAATATTTTGAGGAAGTTGTAGAAGAAGTCAAAGATCTAGAAGAGACCAGATTTTTGAAAGCTGTCTAAAATTGGGAAAAGACCTAAGATAGAAGTTTCTGCATTTGTTGGTAGCCTTAGGCCAGAGGAATTGATTGATTGGATTAATGAGATGGAGGAATACTTCGACTATGAGGAAGTAGAAGATTCTGAATGAGTTTGATTTGCAAAGGCCAAGCTGAAGGGTCATGCAATATATGGTGGAGAGAAGTTCAATTGGAAAGGAGTAGGAGAGGAAAGGAAAATATCACTAGGTGGAATCAGATGGTTGAAAAGCTTAAAAGGCAATTCATTCTAGTGGATTATGAATTGGAGATGTTAAAAAAAATGCAATCCTTAAAGCAGACAAACAAATCAGTGTAGGAGTATATTGAGGAGTTTTATAGAATCCTGATTAGGATTGGTCATTCTGAAGCTAATAAAGAAAAGGTTGCTAGGTATGTCTATGGCTTAAGAACTAGTATTCAAGAAGATTTACTTATTGTTCGGATGACAACACTAGGAGATTCTTATCAGATGGCATTAAATATTGAATAAAATATGAACAAGAAGTTTGAAGGAAGACAAAATAACAGAAACTGAGGTGGTAAGACTGGTGAAACGACTACTGGGAGTAATGTGATAGAGAATCCTAAGTAGACTGATGAAGGATCTGGCAGTAGTCAAACCGCTAGAAACTACAATGGTGGACAAAGAGGAAGAGGGAGAAGCGAGTTCATAGGTACTTGTTTTTAGTATGGTGAGAAGGGTCATAGGGCTTTTCAATGTCTTAAAAGAAGAATTGCACTAACTACCAAGGAAGGCATATTGAATGTTGCAGAAGAAGGTGAAGTTCTTATCACTAGAAGATTGGTTGCATGTGTTAATGAACTAGTGCAAAGAAGAAATTTGTTCAGAACTAGATGTAAGTGCAGGGATAAGGTATGTAATATTATAATTGATGGTGAAAGTTCTGAGAACTTTGTTTTAGGAGGGATGGTTAGTATATTGAAGTTGGAAAAGAGGAAACATCGTAATCCTTATCAGATTAGTTGAATACAAGATGTGTCTAAGGTTAGAATTGAAGATCAATGCCTAGTTAATTTTAAGATTGGGGCTTATCATGATGAGATATTATGTGATGTGTTGCCTATGGATGCTTGTCACCTATTGCTTGGAAGCCCTTGGAAATTTGATAGACATACTATGTTCAATGATCATGCTAATACCTGTGTGGTAAGGAAGGGAGGATCCAAGCATAAGTTGATACCTTTGTAGGAAGAAGGAGTTAGAAGATGTGGAGTTATCAAATGTTGTTCGAGTGATATTGGCAGACACGAGGAGCAGAGAATTGATGAGCCTATTCTTATGAATAAAATGAAGGAGAAACTAAAGGAAAGAGTTAAGGAGCATGACATCTTGGAGGAATTTGTAGAGATAAAAAAATAAGTGATATTTCTGACTAAGGTAGTACAACAAATGTTGGCACTTATTGGACAAGAAGATTCAGATGATACCGAGTGGAATAAAGAGCTTATCATGAGGTCTAGAGAGGATGTGGTTAATCGAAAACCTAATGGTATCAAAAGTACATTAGGAGAGAAGAAGAAGACAAATGATATTTAGCTACTATCAGTTGCAGTTAGGAGATCTGAGAAGAGTGTAGGACAGATGAACTTGCAGAATTTGGACAGAGTGAAGACAACATAGAATGAAGGACAAGAGGATGTATGGGTTAAGAACAAGTATGGAATACCTATTTTGATTTCCTTAAGATGTTCATGATTCCTTTTTAGGAACATCTTTTTTTTACTTGGGGTGTCTGATGCAGGAGCATCCTAGGATTCTTGGCAATCATGTATCAAACAAAAACATGTTTTCTTTTTGGAGTTTGGTTGCTTGTTGGAGACCCTCAGTTGAAGATTGCTCAGTTACCTATTGCTCGATCTTAGTGGGTGATCAATTCAGTGGCTATTTGGTTACTTGTTAACCAAACTTTCTAAGGAGTCAATTGCTCAGTCACTGCTCGGTATCTGTAATTTTTTGCTCATTGGCTTCATCAAGTGGGGTGTTGGGAGCTTAATTTATCGAGTGACTTTTTTGCTGCTCAGTGGTCTATTTCAGTGAGTGGGCTTCTGATGTTCGGTGACTTATCTCAATGACTATGTTTTATTTGTGGGATCTTGAGGTTGACTTGCACAGTTAATTTCGATTGCGACATTTATTGTGGATCTTTCATTGCGGGATTGTGTGGACCTAAATCTAGTTTGGTGGCTTCTCCAATGTTGGATTTTGTGGATCTTTTAGGCTGACCTCTTGGTTGCCTCTTGTATAGAAGAAGTGTTTTGTTCTTAGTTGAGGGAGGAGGGAAGTAGCGAACTTAGTAGCGAATTCTAAGGCAGACTTGGGAGTGAATATGGGTAGAATAGGATTATGAGTTGTGTAACTGGCAGAAGGTATAGGACTTGATGCTTGCAGAGATCTTTTGAACATATCTGAGTGTGATTTCTTTGTATTTATCCCTAATTGGGAAGGCATTACAACCTGACATGTTGGATGTAATATATTGTTGGAGATATTAAAGCTTCTATGTTGATTTTCTACCTCTGTGCTATTTGTGAATTCCATTGTGGTTGTTGTTTGGCTGCAAGGTTGGACTATCCATTCTTGGATCCTCTATCCTTGACTACGTCACTCTAGCATCTGGTGCTCCTTCTACATCAGACAAAATCAAAGCATATGAGAACAATGAAAAGGCAAGGAACATTATAATTATTGATTTGGGTGATTCAAAATTGTTTAAAGTTATGGGTTGAAAAACCACATTTGATGTCTCGGAGAAGCTTGACAACATATACGAAGGAGACAAAAAGATCAAGCAAATTAAGTTGTGGAATCTGGAACACAAATTTAAGACTCTAAAAATGTCTGAGGATGAGAACATTGAAAGCTAATTGCATGGGGTCAGTGAAATTGTTAGTTTAATCAAAAGGCTCTAGTAGAACCTTAGAGGATAATTAAGTGTAACTGAAGGTGATGAGAACTATGACTAAGGCCTACAAAACATTTTTGATCACCATTCAATAGAGTCATGATACAGAGAAACAGAATTTGGAGGAGCTCTTTGGCATTGTCACTGCTTTTGAGTTTTTTGACCTTGAAGAGAATTAGTATGAGAAGAAATATGTTGCTTTCAAGGCAATCAAGAAGGCTAAAGATGAATCTGAACTAGACAAAGAAGAAAATTTTGTTAGAAGACTAAAGAAAGGATATGAAAAATATAGAGGAAAGTTAACCTTCAAATGTTTTATGTGTGGAAGAATCAGGCACTATGTTGTTAAATGTCCTTTTAGGGAAGATAGTAAGAAACCCCACGAAAATGAAAAGAAAGATAGCTACATAAGATATAACTAAAATGCTAGAACTCATATTAATGAAAAGAGGAAGAAATATTTTTTCTTCTATGGAGACTCATTCATCATAGGATGAAGATGGAAATGATTTGAATTATGAAGTATTGTTTTTGGATATCAAGGAGAATGATAATGACAAATCTAGAAGTTAGAATACTACATAAGAAACCAATAAGACTAATCTACATGCAAAAGAAGAATTTGTACACTGGATCATTGATTATGATTGTTCAAACCATATGACAAGAGACAAAAGAGTGTTTATGGAACTTGAAAAATGTGATGGAAGATTGGCCACATTTGTTGGTGAAGTCTCAAAACGTAGATATGGTAAGGGAACTATTTTTATTAATGGAAAACATAGGGCTAGTGATGTTTATTATATGAAGGGTTAGAGGTAGATTCTTTCAAGTGTAAGTTAATTATGCAATAAAGGATTCAAGGTTAGATTTCCAGGAGGTAGATGTGAAATCAAGTAAGGCTTTGAAAAACTTGTTGCTAAAGGTATGAGAAATGGTAATGTCCATTATCTAAAGAAGAACAATGGAGACAATTGCAGATCTTTGTCACTGACAAATGAATGTTTTCTATGGCACAAAATAATGGGACATATTAAATTTGACAATTTGATGAAGATTAGTTCCTCTAAATTTTTAAGAGACATGCCAAAGATTATTGGGCCTACTAACATTATATGCTTGGAATGTCAAATGAGAAAGTAAACTAGGAACAAGTTCAATAACAAAGAATATTCAACCACAAGGCCTTTGGAGATGATACACACCAATATATGTAGACCTAAAAGAATAAGAGGACTCAATGGTGAAAGGAACTTGTTAGAAATTAATCTTTCCTTGGTTGAAACTATGTAATTAAAGGATAAACCAAAGGTATCCTTATTTGTATTTGTCCTCTAGTCCAAGTAGGAGGACATGTCACTATTTTGTAATTCCTTTAATAAGGAAAATATATATTCCTCCTTAAGAGGAATCTCACATTTGTCACACACAATATGAATGTGGCATTCATAGAAGATGGGAGTTACATGCAAACTCCTCCACTCATCTCTATTTAAGAGATGCCTCTCACACACTTGTTGAATATTCTTCTCTTCTTTCTCACTTCTCACTTTCTCATCTTGTTCTCAATATTGTATTGAGCTTATTGCTCTCATTCTTTAGGCCTTGTACCATATTCATATTCTTCACAAGGGGTTTTTCTTGTTTCCCCCTTCCAAATCCTTGTGTTCTTGTCTTGGTTATTGGAGCATTTTGGTGAGCTTGTATTTGATCTCTTGAAGGGAAATATCTCTCTTTCTCTTAGTGTTTGGTAAATCTCTTCCATTGCATACTCCCTTGGATTCCTTCCTTACCTTTTTTAGTTTTTTACTTTATAATTCTAACATGGTATCAGAGCTGGTTTAATCCTTGTTTTGAGTGTGCATGCAGGAATAGGTGAAAGATATCTCCATTGAGGAGAAAAAATTAGATTTTGTTGTTGATCTAACTTTTGTTTGCAAACTAATTTCATTCATCTCTTTTTCAAGTTTTTTTAAAGTACTAATCCTTCCCTCTGTCGGGCAACCGCAAGGGAAGATTTCAGATTTGCATGTTCTATTTTTATCTTTAAATCGATATTTAAATATGATACTTATTACTCCCTCAGTCGGGCAACCGCAAGGGCTTTCCTTCTCATGCATTTTCATGCATTTTTCTAACTATCTCATTTGCAGGGTTATAGTTCATTTTCAGATATGTATATTTCAAGTTTAAATCCATTATCTCTATCACTCTACTAAGTGCTTGATGTGCAGGTTTATTTATACTAGTTTTCAACATTTGGTTTACTGATTTCCTTTCATTCTCAGCATCTTTGATATTTCATCTTGACACTAGATCTCTGATATTATATTTCTAGATATTATATCTCTTTCATTGATCTAAATCTCTATTTTTATCTCTATTATTATATATTTTCTTCTTTGCAAACTATTTAAACAATTATGTGACTGTCATTTTGAAGACAATTTTATAAACCCGTACTCAGTAGATCATAACTTTTTTTTCAGATGTTATTTTGTCAATCGCTCCAGTGAGAGCCTTTGTAATTAGGTTTTTCAACACATATTTGAAACTCAGCATGATCCAACGGTTCATTTGGGAGATATGACCCCCGCACTAGGACTATATTTCTGAAACAATCAAATCTTTGCATTTTAATAATTCACTTACAGTTTAATCATTTCATTGCAAGTTATCATTACATCTATTTTTATAGCATATTTCTCAGTAATCATTAAATATTCTCTGATATTATTTCTCTGATTTTCTCTCTAACTCTTTTTTTGCAGGCTGCAGCTAGTTTCTTCTATTAGTATTTTGTAGTTTTTTTTTAAATTTTCTTTGAGATTCATGATATCTCTATGATTTATCTAATTTTAGTGTAGTTTGCATATTATTTGACTCATATAAATCTCTTTTTTAAATTTGGTCAAATCTGTAATTACTCTCCATCAGTTTAATTCATTTTATCTATTTCTTAGTTTAAAACTTAATTCAATTATTCAAGTTTAACTTCTCATTAAGTTTATCATAGTTTCGGTTTAACAAATTTTTTGTTTATACCATTTTGTGTAATCAAATCAAAATTAGCTGTTAAACATCGTCCCATATATCTTTTTATTCACTATTTCACTCTTAATATATCTTTTCATCAATTCTAGTGCTTTTTTTAAGCATTTAATAAAATTTTAAATTTCCTTAAAATTTCAAGTTCATAGTTAATCTCATAGTAATTTTGATATCATTGTCTTGATACTTTCAAAATGCCTACTCTAATTCCAGAAATTAAAATAAATAGCTCTAATTATCATCAATGCAAAACATATGTTTCATTTCTATTTCGTTTTAAACACCTTCTTGAAGTTGCTATAGATGCTTCCATTGAACCAACTACCTTTGCTTCACAAGTAGAAAAAGATGCATGAAAAACAAAAAATGAAGAAGCTCTTGGTTTGATTGGTCTCTCCATCGTTCCTGATCTATATGTCATAATTGGACATTGCACCAAAGCTCATGAAGCGTGGGTCATTTTGCAATAGACTTATGACAGCTCATCTGAATCTCGTAAGATTCAACTCCAAGACAACTTGGAGGACTTAAGGTATAATGATTTTAAAAATATGGATGAATTTTTACTTAAGTTTGATGCAATT
>MU228431.1:1879273-1891232 GCA_018584345.1 Thuja plicata | reverse complement strand
TGAGAAAGTGGACTTTCTCAAGTGGGTTGAGTTGCTAAGCATTCCTTAATGGAATGTGACAACATTAGGAGGTGGGTTAGGGCTAGAATTAGGATTAGGATTAGATTAGCAAGGGCGAATGGGTTGAGAAGGGTTAGAACCCAGTGTAGAAGTGGTTGAGATAGGTTAGGTTGGGGTTTAGGGAAATATTAATTAAATGAATTAAACTTATTTCATTCATTAAAAAATACAGGAATTAATTATTTAAACAATTTAATTGCTTTTTAATAATTAGGGGACTATAGCCATTTTAATTAAATTAAATAGGCTAGGGGAATGGGTTATTTGCAAGTGGGTAATTAATTTGGGGATTTATTTAATTCCTTTATAATTAAATACTATAGCCATGTTTGAATTTGGTTTAATTTAATTGGTTTCAATTCATTTAAATCATATGGCTATAATAGTTAATATATTTTAGTGATAAAAATCACCTAGGACATTAAATTGATTCGAAGAATTATGTCAAGCAGTAATAGGGTCATTTGAACATAATCAAGGGTATGATCACACTTAGGGAAAATAGGGTCCATAGTTGGAATAGACCAAATTTAGGTGGTTACATTTGCCCCTCTTTGAATTGATGTGCGAGCAGCGCATTGATTCAAAGAAAGTTTTTGATTTTGACTTCAGAAAGATTGAGAATCTCGTTCTTGGTTGTCGAACAAAATGTTGATGAGATCAGTCTCGCGCTTGATCAAACCAAAGTGATAGAATTGATTTTGAACTTGGTTGTCATCCAAAGATCAATAAAATATTTTAAAACTACCAATTCTGAACTTGGTTGTCGTCCAAAAATTGATAATACTGATTCTGAACTTGGTTGTCGTTTGAAAATCAGTAAGAAGCTTCCAGGAGCTTAAAAAATATTGTAAAAATGAGGAAACATAAGATATCAGATCATGAGAACCAAAGCTTTCTATCCAAAAGTTCTGACTTAGTCCAGGAAACTATTATGCCCTAGTTTATTTGATAACCAAGTCATTTTTAATGCAGTTTCGAGCAAAAATTTAATTGATGATAGTGTGATCATGCCCCCTCGAGAACGAAATCAAAGGAAAAAGAATAAATCCCTCAGTTGAAAAGAACATAACACTTGCAGGAAGCGGTTAGGGCAAGAAAGAGTGGAGTAGAAGAAGGTGTGTTTAAAAATAAACACACGATTACCAAGATGTATGATAAAATGTGCAGTATTGACCAATGCTGGGAACAAATGAAGCAAAGTCATAATTTTCAAAACTACTACAAAAAATGACATTGTGCTGAAAACATCTTAGGCACCTTCAATTTGGTTTCCGATTGAGTAAAAAGAGAATAAAAATGAATTTGTAGTTGTCCGGGAGGAGTTTCAGAACCCCTAAATATCTTAAAAGACCCATATAAGCCTCCAAAATTACCATTTCACTATTCATTTTCACTTTCCTCCATAAAAATTCAGAGAGCTTTGTAGACAAGATGGTGGTCACCGTGAGGAACCACCGTTTCGAGATGAGCCACCGACATCAGCGACCAGCCGACTACCCATCGCTGGTAAGTGCTCGATAAACTACCCTGTGAATTTTGCAATTTTCAATTTCATGCATTTTTGTGATTTTTAGAGCTAGTTGAATGTAGGATCGCATCCGGGATTCTAGATCGCATCCTGCCAATCTTGAGTCGCATTCAGTTTTTCCCAGATCGCATCCGGTTTGTCCAAATTTCTGTGTCGCATCCAGTTTTTCCCAGATCGCATCCAGTGTTAATGGTTTTGTCTTGTTTTGAGTGAAAATCCATTAGGGGATCGCGTCCCATTTGCTGAGGATCGTATCCTGCATTTAGGATCGCATCCTGTATTTCAGGGATCACATCTGGTAAACACAATCGCATCCTGTATTTCTAGGATCGCATCTAGTAGAAGACTTTAGATTTTTAATGTGTTTTGATCTGTTTGCGTCCTGCAAACTTGGAATGACTTAGCGGAGTAGGAGTCTGCCCCTTGTCGTAGGTAGTTTTTGATGTTTTACTATTGTGTCCAAAATTAGGCCCAGTTTGAGGTAGTCATATTTTGCGGTACTTACCCTGTGCGCATCCTTGCATTGTCGGGATGTTTATCAAATGACGAGCAGACGATTGTGGTTCGATGTGGATTACGGTCCTTGATAGGTTTACCTGAGATCGGGGTAAACCATGGGTTGTTGACTGCTTTGGCTGAGAGATGGCATTCTGAGCACAACACCTTCCATTTACCAACATGAGAGATTACTGTGACTCCAGAGGACAATGGATGATACTCCGCGTACCGATGGTTGGACATGAGGTTTTCTTTGAGTCCAGAGCTGGTGTAGCGATTGGTACTACACACATATTCTTTCAAGATGATACCATAGACCGGAGATACTTGTTGTGGGATTATATGGTCGATCACTATGATCGATTAGCTGTGTACTTAGCCGGTTTGGTAGGCGGCATCCTCATGCCGGATAGGGGTCAGCATGGATTCCTAGTTGGCTGGGTGAGCATGGTTGAGTAGATGATTGTCCACCGTCGATGTTTTGCTTGGGGGAGCTATATATTAGCGCACATGTACAGAGAGCTCCATGAGATTGTATACCACCACACCTGTAGTATGACTATGGGTATACTCATTCTTCAGATTTGGGCCTGGGAGCACATCCCTGTCACACGACCAATTGTAGATAGGCAGAGGGCACCTGAGTAGCCCTATGTATACATGTATGTAGGACTTTTACAGCAGCCCCATCTGGGAAAGGTTGAGTACTAGCACTGTTTATTTGATGATATGATAGAGGTCGTCTGGCGACCATATCTAGACTATGAGGTGTGGACTTCTGATGCCCGACATGTACCATTTTTGTGTCAGAGCAGATATCTTATTGGCTGGATGAGGTATATTATAGAGCATTTTCTTATCACCAGAGTTCTGAGGCAGTACGGTCGACGACAGGGCCATACAGAGGATATTGCAGTTTATGCTCATACCCGAGATGAGACACCTCTATGGGGTGCACAGTTGACTTATGAGACTGCACACCAGGAGATCTGAGACATGGTGGAAGTAGACTGGGACCTTTGTCCAGATGTAGAGGATGCAGGTGTTTCAGATGGTTATGCCACTGAGAGACTTCAGTATCCATTTCCTTAATTTATTGTTCCAGAGGAGATCATTCCTCACATAGAGGAGCCACTTGATTATGATCCTGATGACCGACCCGTCAGGGGTAGAGGAGGTAGAGACAGGGCTCCTGGGAGACATGGGGGCTGTGACGGTGGTAGAGATGGTGGCAAGGATGGTGGTAGAGATGGCAGGCGTCCTCCTCCAGATGATGGGCCCGATGGAGATGACAGAGGTGTCAGAGGAGAGGCTGTGGATACAGGTGTTTCCAGTGGCAGTGGGCAGGGTCGATGTGAAATATTTAGATTCGTGGCCCCTCAGAGAGATATGGGCCCATTGCTCACAGGTGAGCAGCAATGTCAGAGGCTTCAGGGGGCAACTTGAGTAGGATGCAGGTAGGGATGGAGACCCATTGTCAAGATGCGAGCAGGAGGGGGAGTAGCTCCGAGCTCAGATTACAACCTTGGAGGCCAGAGCCACAATAGCAGAGTCTAGGCTGGCTATATCAAATGCCTTTCTCATAGATAGGGATAGGTAGATGGAGAGACTGAGGGCAGAGAGGGATGCACAGGCCCGTACAACAGTCCATCAAGGACAAAGGGCCACATATTATTACGCCCTATATCATGTAGTAGTTCTAGAGGGGCAGAGAGCTCCTTCATTTTCTTGAGTGGCCCAACAGTCAGAGGGGGCCATGCCTCCTCCAGTAGCGCCTTTTACACCACCTCCTCCTCCTCCTGACCAGGGAGAGGGGGCAGGACAGAGCTGAGATTTTTGTATCATTTTGTATGACATGTACCTTTTGAGATCATATATGTATATTTGGATCCTGCTAAGATTCCCTCTTTTGTATATTTGGATCCTTCTGAGATCCATTTTTGTAGATGACATTCATACATATATCTGATTCATTTTTGGCATACTGATACTCTTTATGCTCACTGATACACTTTATGCTTTCTGATACTCTTTATGCTTTGATTTGTACCATGTTATGATGATATATATCTGATGCAGTTTCTTGATTCTGACATGTTTCATGAGTTCTCTTTCTATTTTTATAGATGTGGTAAATGTATCTGTTTGCACATGTTATGATATTTTGGTCTCGTGATGAGTTAATTTTGCAGATGATAACATCATTTTATGATTTGGATGTGATGAGTCATTATTGATATAAAAATGTGTTATAAATGATACCTATGTGAAAATGCAAATGTATGTTCTTTTTGTTTTTTCAGCTATGCAAAATAGATGTATGGATGCACTTAGGATAAAAAAAGTAAAAATGCAATACATGGATGCTTTATTTTTCTTGTATTTTCCAGTTTCTTCTTTTCAATGAATGTAAAATGTATGCTATGGATGTGCAATGATTTTTTATATCAGTAATATAGATGATGTAATTAACTTGATGTGTTTAGAAGAAGATAGAAGCCATTTTTGAGCTTAAAATTCCTTATGCTGTTATTTCTGTTTGAAAAATGCATCATGCAAACTCTAAATGCAGCTATATGCAGACTCTTAGGACTTGTCATTGATTTTAGCAAATATTACAACCTTTTTATCATCATTGGGATCTTTTCAGAATGGATACCATTAGATAGTACAACCATCACTAATACCCACTGATATTATGAAATTATGAATACTATATTTTATTGAAATGTCAGAAATAGACTTAGGTACCAAGGCATAGAAGCCAGGATAACAAAATAGTCACCTTCCTTTTAATATACTAGATTCTGATTAAGGCAAGATATTGGACCCACAATGACCTTGAAAATTCATATCCTTGGGTACATTATGATTCATATACCTTAGTGAGAATCTGGATCAGAAAACAAACAAGGAAATTGTTTCAAACTCACCATAGTTTACACATAACAAAGATCAAGATATATGCGGCTATCTACCCATAGTAGTAGCTCTTACCATAAACATCCAAGTTAGGTGAAATTTATAGGATCATTTGGAACAATCACCATACTCAGAAAATCAAGAAAACATTATGCCCCCAATCCTTGCGACTCTTTGTCTTTGCACAAACGTCATTGAGAAACTATGAAGACATAATAAATTATCAATTGAGAATCAATCAAATAAAATTTATAATTACTTAGATGCCCCTAGTTAAAAACATCATCAGGCATTTAAAGAATTATAATCAAACCATTAGAAAACTGTGTGTTAATTAGTACTTTGTTCATCCATATGTCAAACACAGTAAAGATTCACCAATTAGAAAATTGTAATACAAGCAATATGGTGTTCCGTGTCTGTGCATTGATAGGATAATCCGTTCATGTTTGCGATCCAATATAGCCTTGTAGGAACTCTGTTAGTGTAAATGTTACGTCTGGATATGTGATGTTTGAAAAGATACCCTTGTTTGGAAAGTGACATTGTTTCGCATGTGTCAAGAAACATTGTGTCCTTGAGGAAAACCAGCCTAGAGAAACCTAGCAACCGCAACTTACCATGCCAGCAAATATGCCCCCAGTCCGAAATGACTTATCCCTAAGACGTAAAGATAGACAAATCCCTAGCAAGGATAAGATAGTTATTTAGGAAGATGAAGTCAGCGTATGAGCACATGCAAAATGATGAAGGCCTAGTATCAGGAGTGCATTGATAGATGGAGCGCAAAACACAAGTGACGCCTGATTGCCAGGTTTTCACCACTTGGTAAGATCTTTTCTCTCTTTTTGCTACCAAGATGCCTATTTTACCAGGTGCTCATCAAGGCACTTTTCTCTTTTTCAAATTTTTTGCTATTTTTGCTATTTTGAATATTTTTGTAGTATCAAGGCGCCTGTTTACCAGGTTTTCACCAAGGATACCCCTTTTGAAGGACATTTTCCTCTATTTTTGGATTTCATCAGGATCAATTTTCTGAATGTTTTTGGTATTTTGCAATAACTTTTTGCTGTACAGGCTCTGCTAGCTGAATATTAAGTGTAGAACTACTTCAAGTGTAGAGTGTTGATAGGATCTGGAAGAACGTCTCCCTCAGGTGTAGCTAATTGATAAGCTCCAGTCCCAAAAGTAACAGTGATAACATAAGGTCCTAGCCAGTTAGGTTCAAACTTTCCTTTCTGCTCCCTGTTAGGTTGGTTCTTAGGATTCTCCTTGAGGACAAGGTCTCCCACTTCAAACTTGCGTGGTTTGACCTGCTTGTTGTAACCTTTGGACATTCTTGCTTGGTACACTTTAAGGTGATTGAACGCTTGTTGTCTACGCTCATCTAGTAGGTCCAGAGAATTTATCCTATCTATGCGGTACTACTCATCAGTAACCAGTCCTTGTAAATATATTTGCAAATATGGGATTTCAACCTCAATAGGTAGTACTGCTTTAGCGCCATAGACTAGAGCAAATGGCATGGCTCCAGTTGGTGTTCTGATGCTTGTTCTGTAGGCCCATAGTGTCGGATTCAGTTGTAGATGCTAGACTTGCTTACAGTTTGGTGTAGGATCTCGAGAATATTCTTGTTTGATGCCTCAGCCTGTCCGTTACCTTGAGGATAATAGATTGAGAAGCAATGTTGAGTAATATGGAACTTTTCACAAAGGTCATCAATGTCTTGATTTTTAAATTGGCCCCCATTGTCTGTCACAATTGAAGAGGGTATCCCATACCTATAAATGATGTAGTTCAGAATGAACATAGCCACCTATTTGCCAGTGGCTTTGATTAGTGGCACGACTTTGACCCACTTTGGGAAATACTCAGTGGCTGTAATGATAAACTTGTGTCCATTTGAAGAGTTGGGATATATTTGTCCAACCAAGTCAAAGGCCCATTGCTAAAATGGCCAATGTGTTATGAAAGGTATAAGTTCTCTGGTAGGAGTATGAATAAGGTTTCCATGTGTCTGGAATTTAAGACATGCTTTTGAAAATTAAATAGCATCTTTCTCCATGGTAGGCCAATAAAAATCCTACTCTAAGTAGTTTCATAGCTAATGAAAATCCGTTCGAGTGTGATCCACACACTCCTTCGTGGACATCTTTTAATGCTAGATAAGACTCTTCAAGTTCTAAACACCGAAGAAGTTTACCATCGAGACCACGTCGATATAGGTTGTTAGTTATGAGTACGTAATGCAATGTTGTCCGAATCAGGGATCTTTTCTGATTTCTGGATAGATTGGCGGGAATGGTTTGGTCGGAAAGGTACGCAATGATACTGGCATATCGAGATTGATCTAGGGTATTCAAGGCACATATTACCTGGTATTTAGGGTTAGCAAAGGCAGGATAGGATATTTCTTCCACCAAGAAGTCATAGCAGAATTGATGTTCCTCCAGTTGTAACATGGATGCCAAGGTAGCCATAGTATCTGTAGCTTTGTTCTTTGATATTGGTATCTGTTGGAAGGTGACAAAGACAAAGTATTTCTTTAGATCATCAACTAGTTGCTTGTAGGGCATCAAAATTTCATCTTTTGTTTGATACTCCCCATTGACTTGATTGATAATTAGCTAGGAGTCACCATACACATGTAACTCTATGATCTTCCATTCCATGGCTAGCTTGAGGCCATTGACCAATGCTTCATATTTTGAGATATTGTTGGTGCATGGAAACATCAATTTGTAAGATTTGGGAATCTTGTATCCTTGTGGAGTTATGAAGAGGACCCCTGCTCCAGATCCTTGTTGAGTGAATGAATCGTCAAAGTACATCTTCCAGGGATGTTCAGTGAGATGCATGATTGTTTCATCAGGAAATTCAATTAGTAAAGGTTCATCATCCTGGAGTGGTGAATCAGCCAATTGATCTACAAGTACCTGTCCTTTGATAACTCTCCATTCTACATATTCAATATCAAACTCACTTAGAATTAGGACCCATTTTGCCAAACGTCCTGTTAATGTTGTTCTGCTCAAAAGATACTTTAGAGGATCAATATTAGCAATGGGCTTCACTGTATGAGAGAGAATGTAGTGTCTCAATTTTTATGATGTGAAGATGACTGCTAAGCATGTTTTTTTAATAATTCTATAATTGAGCTCATAAGTGACTAGGGTTCTAGTAATGTAGTAGATAGCTCATTCTTTCTTTGTTTCATCTTCTTGCGTTAGTAATACTCCTAGGGATGTAGTTGTTGTTGAAATGTATAGGAGCAAACATTTTCCATGAATAGGTGCCATAAGAATAGGTGGAGCAGCCAGGTACCCCTTCAATTCTCTAAATTTTGCTTCACAGTGTTCATCCCATTTGAATGTAACCCCTTTATGTAGTAGCTTAGTAAAGGGTTGTGCCTTATCTGCAAGTTGGGACATGAATCTCTGGATAGACTGGAGTCTCCCTTGTAGCATCCTCATTTGACTGATATTACGTGGAGGATTCATCTCTAGAATAGATTTTACCTTTGTAGGATCCACCTCGATTCCCTTTGCTGGTACTATGAATCCTAGGAGCTTGCCTGATTGGACCCCAAAGGCACATTTCTTTGGGTTGAGCCTGAGTTGGAACTATTCCATTCAATCCAATATCTTTCTTAGGTCAACAATGTGAGTACCTCTCTCCTTAGATTTAGCCAATGTGTCATCGACATAGTCCTCCATGTTCTTGTGCATCATGTCATGGAATATTGTTGTCATAGCTCTTTGATATGTTGCACCAGCATTCTTTAGCCCAAATGGCATGACGTTCCAACAAAATGTGCTCCATGCGCATGTAAATGCAGTTTTCTCTTGATCCTCAGGGGCGATCTTCATTTGGTTATAGCCCGAAAATCCATCCATTAATAAATACATCTAAAAGCCTATTGTAAGATCTATGATCATGTCAATATTTGGTAGAGGGAAGTCATCTTTCGGACATGCTTTGTTGAGGTCTCTGAAGTCCGTATAGATCCTGATAGATTTATCAGATTTAGAAATGGGGACCACATTGGAGATCCATGCTGCATAGGCAACAACTCAAATAAATCCAGCTTTTAACAACTTTTCTAATTCTTCTTTCACCAATAATGCAACATGAGGATGCATCTTTCTAAGTTTTTGTTTTACGAGTTTAATCCCGAGAGCTATAGATAAGTGGTGCATGATGAGATTAGGATCTAGCCCTAGCATATCAGTGTAAGACCATGCGAAGTTGATCTTCTTCTCTTTTAGGAACTCTATGAACTATACCTTCTCTTCTTCTGATAAAGATTGTGCTAGATGAACTGTTTGAGGATTTTCAATAGTGCCCAAGTTTACTGGCTGTGTTGGTTCAATCAATACCGGAGATCTTTCTTGAAAGTGTTCAGGGAGGATATCAAGCGTCTCATCCTTTGGCACCTCTAAGAGGTTTTCACCATTGAATATGTCTTCTTTCTTTACTATTTTGGGATCTAATACTGCCACAGAGTGGTTTTCACCATCAGTCCGCTTTTTGTTTTTATTTTTTAGTTTGTGACTAAGAAACTTGATATCCTCCTGTGACATGTTCTCGCTCCTTGCATTGGTGGAAGAAGGGTAAGGTTCACAAGCATTAAGATAAAAAGCTAGGGAGTGGTCATTAGAAAATTCAAGGATAGGAGTAGGATCTGTTTCAGTCCAATCAATTAGGTCTGGAAGTACCAGTGTTAGGGAGTCAGATTCTGGGAAGGACAACATCGTGGTAGCATCAAGACCATTAACCGACATGAAATAATCTGTTATGTTAATTTCTTCAATATTTAGATCAATAAGAGTGAGATCATCGTTAAAAGGTTCGTTGTCAGTCATATATGGATCGAACTCTAGTGACTCATCAGTAGAAATCTCATCATCATCCCTCTGTAAAAGGAGGCTTCTTTTTTGTAGCCTATAAAATTCTCATAGACTTATGTATTCACCAGTGTCTCCATCAATGATCGGGGGAATGTGATGACATGTAACTGATTAAATGGTTGACTATATTAAGTTGAAGATGATGCAAGACATTAAATTAGTTAATGGCTTGTATTGTCATTGATGTCAACTTGATATCATTTGTATGGTCATATACATAATGCAAAGACTTCAGAGAATCAATAGAATAAAGGTTATGCTTTTAGCAATGCATAAAAGTCAAGTATTCACTAAGTGACAGACTACACCGATAGAGTGCACACCATCGGTAAAGATAGAGATAAAGTCACAGTGATGCTCAACAAGCAAAAGTCAGTGTTGCCCGATGAAGTTGAATCAAAGGATGTCCGACGAGCTAAAAACAATGTTGCCTGACAAGCAAGATCCAATGATGCCTGACGGACGGAGATCTCGAAGCTAACTGAAGTTACACTGATGGAACTGGCAGTTGTCACCGGTGATGAACTACAAAATTGACCGACATAACAAAGAGATTAGAAAATGACAAAATATCTAGCTGGCAGAGCTAAAAGATAGAGTTAACTGGTTGTTTGATTTGTTTTATTTGACCATAGTTAAGTAAGTGACTTAAAGATGATTTACATAGTTGGCAAGAAGATAACTATGAGATAAATCAGGAGTTAAAGTTGTAAATCAATTTGGGTGCATTATTTTTCACGCCAAGAATCAAGAACCAAGAATTAAGGAATATTATGTCTATTTAAGAGACAAGCATAATTCATTCTCCGCGGTGGTCAATAATCAATCAGATACACGGGGGAGTGAACTGATAGAAGATGCTGAAGAGAAACTGATGAAGGATTAACTTCATGCAGTCTTGATCAATCAAGCTGAGGGAGAGCTAAAGAATTCTGTAGACACTGATGGACAGAAAATCATGGCATCACAGAGCAGAAAGAGTTAAGTTCAAAGGAATGGTATTGATACATTGATCTAAAATATATTATAAGTAAATGGATTTGAAAATCTGCAATTCAGTTGCATTAGAAACAGGTCATTTTGTTTCAGTTTAACCATTGAAGCATTAAGTCTCTTAACAAAGTAGGACTTAATAGTCTTTTGTAGCTGAGGTATATCCTAACAGATTACCAGAAGGTTGACTCATCATAGTAGCACCGGTCTTACCTAAAGCCTATTGACAGTCTAAGGAGGCTGATTCAAGGATGGTAGTAAGATTTGCATAAAGCCTATTGACAGTCATGAGACTGATTCAAGGATGGTAGCATAGATGCCATATACTAAGTGACAACCTATGTATTGAAAATCCTCTAACAAGGTCACACTTAATAGTGTGTTTGTAACCTTTAATAGAGTTGGCTCCTAACAAGGCTCACTTTAGAAGAGTGAACATTTGGGGTACCAGTCCCAGTGGTTTTTTCCTTAACATGGTTTCCACATTAAAATCCTTGTGTTATATGTGTATGGTTTATTACTTTACTATTTTACATTCTGCATATGCATTTATTGATTGACTGGTACACTCTACATATTTACTAAGTATCAGTAAATATAGTTTACTGCTTATCGATTATCAAGGAGAATAAGGACATACAAGGTAAACCGACATACAGTTATTTGTTTCAAATATTTCAAAGGCATGCATCTTGTTGGGACTTAATAATTTGAGAAGTATTAATTGGTGGATTAAAGTTTAAATTAGATAAATTTCTGAGGCCACTGATTCACCCCCCTCTCATTTATTACTAACAATTGGTATCAGAGCTTGTGTGCTTAAAAGGAAGGTTTCAAGACCTAAGTAAAAGATCACAAGATGAATACACAAGATGTGCCCAAGTTGAACAAGGACAACTTTGCTTCATGGCAAAGTAGGATAAAGCTTCACTTATCAGGTATTGGCAATGATATTACTCAATACTTAGAAACTGAATATGTGTTGCCTACATGACCATTGACAGTGGATCAATTGAGAGTAAAGCATGAACATAACTGCATGGTT
>MU228431.1:1825429-1863287 GCA_018584345.1 Thuja plicata | reverse complement strand
ACTAGTTAAACAAGGATTCCATGGTCAAGGATGTGGTAAGCATAAACAGGGAATTCAAATGCCCTTACAGAATGGGGGGCATGAGCATTCTTATGGATTGGGATTTAATCCTCAACAACACATTAATAACAACATCTCAAATAACACTTCAAAACATGATGAACCTATGAAGGAATTTGACCAAGAAGTTCTTTTTCCTAAACTCCTTCGTGCTAAGATGATTACTAGACCTAAACACAAAAAGCAATGTAGTCCACACTTGAGGACTCTTCCTTTTTGTTTATATCATAGATTTCATGATCACTCTACTAATGAATTTCATGCTTTACATTATAAGATTAGTCAGCTCATTGATAGTAAAGTTATTTATATATCATGTGGCAATGAGTTGTATTTCAATCCCGTTTTCTCTAAATAACATTTATGTTCCTATTATGGAACTCCATATTATGTAAACAGTGTTAACCTAATCTTTGGGGGCTCGTTGTCTTGCATAGTATTGTGAGCGATATAATAGGTCCCCTTTCATCCTTGTTCCCATGCTTTGGGGGCAAGGATGCCATCTCCTTCTTCTCTGTCTTTTCGGGATTCACTTTTCCCTTGGTTAAGCGGTATCTATCTATTATTTGATATCCAATCATAAATGAAAATTTTGGTTTACATTGAGGATCTATGTCCTTGATCATAACCTATTTCTATGTTAGACATTGGGTTTCCATGGTTGATAAATCTCTCACCTTGGAAACTAAATACTATTCTATCCCTCATAGGGGTTACTTTTTCACTTTTTGCATGATATCTCTTTGCATTCATCCCTTCCATGGCCTCATAGGAGCTGTGACCTTCTTGGCTTGGACTGGGTGTTATCTATGGATATTGTCTTGTTGTTGAAGAAGGCTTTATCCTTGTTATTTTCTTTCCTTAACATGTCAAAATAGTATGTACTTTTCCATATTAAGGAGGGGGGCATATACACGGCCTCCCTCATTTTATATTATGCATTTTTGTTCTAAAATTTTGTTTTGCAGCATGCTAAATCCTCTGAGGGTAACACACATAAGTTGCTAAATCCTAAAGAGATACACATTCAATTACAATTCAATATTCAAAATCCTTGGAAGGTAACACACATAATTTTCTAAATCTTGAAGAGATACGCATTTTACAAATGTATTCCATGGTGATATAAGAATATAGATCCATGGGTACTTCATAAAAGCCATCATAAGACACACTACATACATGCATAAAGCCACTAGAAGGTGCACAAATTTATGGGGTGACTATCAAGTGCTTTCTTGGTGGGCCATCCTATCCTTTTTGTGGTTTACAGTGAGATACACACATCTTACTGGGTGAGCTAACCACTCTTCTCTCTTTCTCTTTCTCTTTGACCGGTGATGTCTCTCTTATCGCGATCTTAGGGTTGATAAAGACTTAAGTCCCTTGGGGGCTTGAGATTTTCTTTGTCCCTTTTGATTCCAATAAGATTGTTTGTTCTTTATAATATCCTTTACCAAGAGTTTGTGTTGAGTCCATACTCTTGCTAAAGTGGGGGCTAAATGTACAGTCAGAAAATGGAAGCAATTCCATGGTAGACTGGTTTAGCCTTCTGAGTAAGTGGTTTGGGGTCATGTCAAGCACCTTGAATGAGTTCCTGATCTTGATCTGGCTTTCCTCCTATTCTGTCCCTCTTTCCACTTCTTTCCAGCCTGATTTCTACATTCTGGATGTAAACCTGAGATTCTGGACTTCAAGGTCAGGGTCGACCTTTTGGGTCTATGTCGACCTTGACCCTGACCTAGGTCAAGGTTGACCTTGACCTTGACCCAGGGTTCAAACTTTAGGGTCTTGCAGTTTCTGGATGTCGGTCTTTGCAAAATTTATTTCCCGCTTTTGGGTCGGCTGTTTTGGGTTTCGAAGTGTTGATTCCTAAATTATATTTAATATAGGTCCTCTCCTAGGGGTAAAGTATTTAATGAGGATTTAATTATCCTATGTCAGCCTCCTTAGAAGATTGTGCCCTAGTTTCATATAAAAGGGAGCCTTCTCCTCTCTTTTCCTCTAAGTCTTCTAATCATGATCAAGCATTCTAAAACTATCATCAAGTGCAATTCCAGCAAGCTAAGGAGCAAGAATTCAAGCAAGCATTCATCCATCCTCAAGCATTCTAGCATCCATTTTCATGAAGGAGATCCATTGGAGGCCATTGAAGGATTCAAGCTACATAGTGCCCTTTTGGTGATCTCTCCATCCACCTTCCTCCAAGCCTCTTCCAAATCAAGAACCCATTCAAGACTTGGTGTTGAAGATCTACAAGAAAGAGATTGAAGACATCCTACATTCTACATTTCACATTTTGGTGCATACATACTTGTGGATTCAAGGATTCGAATCCTCCACAAAGACTTTTACAAGCAAGGTGAATTTATGCATTTAATTTGTTTACTTCTGCAATTTCAGTTAGATATTTGAGGTTAATTCCAAAACTGGGGTTTGACCAAGGCAAACCCCTCCCCCCCAAACAAACAAACCTCTTTTTCTTGTAGGTATAGGTTCGGGACTGTGGATTTGAACCCAGATCTGGATACCCTTTTCGGAAAACTTTCAGGATCTGCAAACAGATTATTTGTCAGACTTGTGCAGGTCAAGGTCGACATTATTGGATCAGGGGTGACATTTGTGGGTCAAGGTCGACCTTTTTTATAAGAAAAAGTTAGATCAAAAAATGATTTCTAGGTTTTATTCGTCTCGGCATTCCGGTTCTGGATCATACTTTAGTTTTTCTAGAAACAGAGCACATACCCCAGAAAATAGAATTCTTTGATCTGTAATATTTCAAGGTTAGTGCATTTCCCCTATCCATTTCAATTAAAATCCTTAATCATTCTAAATCTATCAAACATTCATTCCTTTCCATAAAACGGGGAATTTAAGACTTTCCTCTTTGCTCTCATTTCCAAATGATTGATTCATTTGTGCATTGATCCTTTTTGGGTTGATCAATTTGGATCTTTCCTTTGTGCACATTGGGATAGAAGAGGAATATCTTATCTTTCCCCCATATATTTCAAATGTTACATTTTTTATGTTACACATTGTTATATGTTACAATGGATAAAGGCATGATGTTTCCTGAAGCCCCAAAATCTACTGGGAAATTGTGTATATTCTTACCTGTATGTTTAGCCCAAGTAAGAAGGGAGGATCCTCAGTGTTACACTGGGAGACAGTCCCATTGGTGTCATCGAAGGAGACAGTCTTGGGTGGGCGACTGACGACTTCTAAGTTTCCTAAGAGCTTTAGAAGAGACTTCTTCTGCTTGGGACAGTTTAGCAAAATCTCCATCAAAGTCATGGAGGTGGTAGTTCATTCTAACACCTTTGTGATGTCAAACCTTTCTCTCAATAATTGGTGGCTTCCCTTGGATGGGTCCTTAGCTTGGTTAGAGCCAAGGCCTTTTGGAGGGGTGAACCAATCGGTCATGTTGTCCTGGGGAGGAGTATCTTTGGGAGGCATGGGTGTATAAACTGGTCCTTTACTAGCTTGACTTCAAGTGTTGTAGGGAGTCCGTGGGTTAGTGAAGGCATTGGTCTCAAAGGCCGAAATAGATTCATCAAAGAAACCTTGTAGCTTGGGTTCCTCTTTGTCTTCCCTGTCTGCTCCAAAGAAGACGGTCTCACAGGTGAACGCGCCATGAGTGGGATCTTGTATAGGAGGCTCCAGGGGAGTAGGATTAGAAGTTTGTTGTCTGTCCAGCTGGGAAATCATGATGAATTTCTCCAGCATGGCACAGTTTACCTCGTTAATAGAGCCTATGTCATGCAATATACACTAGTTAGTCATGGGATGGAAGTCCGTGAAAGGTGCAAAATGGGAAGGTCCAGTGCTACCTTGATTGGTGCTTTGATTCAGAGGAGTACCCCCGACATTGGCATGGTTGTTCCATTGTTGTTGATTAGGCCGGGGCCCGTTGTTGAAATTTATTCCTCCAACATTGTCATTTCATTGGCCAGAGAAAATATTCCCTCTCTGGGAATTGGTGTTGTAGGGTACAATGGACCCCGCCTTCAAATGTCACATGTCCACAGTCGGTGAGGAAAATAGTCGCCGAAGGGATTCAACCTTGGTGAACAATTGAGTGTTTACATCACAATGCAATGGTTCTTGTTGCTGGTTCCTTGGGAAAGCAGTAGCATTCACCAGAGTCAAGGGCGGCAATCCTCCAGCTGCAGATAATTAGAAGAAAGGCGCTCTTTAAGGTTGCGTATGTGGTTGTTTCATTTGTTGCAACTGGTTCCAGGGAAAGGATTCCAGACCCGGTGTTGTCTATGCTTGAGATGGATATATGTACCGGGCTTGTTGGTCTATTAGCGGTGGTGGGGTATTCATGGCCATTGTGGGGGTACCCATTACCTGATTAGGGTGATATCCCCTGGTGTAAGAAGTTCCACCAGGGATCATGTTAAAGGGCATGCTCTGCCCAATCCCGCCCGAATATTTGCTAAGACCACGGGACAACTCCAAGACTAGGTTGTAAACTTTTGCCAGAGTATCCCAGTTGTTGGGGGTGGTAATTATCTAGAGGAGAGTGGCAACGAAAGGTCCATTGCATTAAAATAGGTCTGGATGGTTACATCTACAGATGGGATGAAGGGACCCGTGTACCACTTTATGGTGTGTTAGAACCAGTGATTAAATGTTGCAAGGGGCTCATTCCATTCCTTCCTAATGGAAATGAATTGGCTGTGGGACCATGTTGGGTCCACATGTATGTGGAAGGCGGCCAAGAAGGCATCCTCCATGTCCTACCAACTATTGATGGAGTTGGCGGGAAGGTTGAGGTACCAGTTCAGCTTGTTCTATCCCAGGGATAGAGGGAACATCCAGGTCACAATGCCTTGATGTTGGATTTGATGTCAGTTCATGGCATCTTTATATGTCTATAGATTCTCTTCTATAGTTTGTGAGCCTAAATATTCATATCAGGAACAAATATTTTCTAGGTGCACAGGAAGATCATTGGCTGCACCCAAAAGAGTTCCCATTGGGGACACGGTGTTGCCAAAATAGGTAGCCATTAGAGGTGTTAGATTTTGACTAAGTTGAGCACTAACTCCTGGGGTCATCTAGGGACTTGGGTATTCTGAGCTGTAGTATATCCCTAGATGATGGCGAAAAGCCTCCCTTTTGGGGTCCTCTTCTTTTGGGTAGGAGGCTCAAGTTCAACAAACCTTCCGGGATTGGGAGCTGATCTAAGGACTCTTTCAAATATTTTTGGTGAAAATGATCCAATCCCACTAAAGGTCCGACTCCTAAAATTGTGGCTTGGGGAACCCTCAGGCTGTGTAAAATCTAAATCCTCAGAGGGGGACGATTTTTTGCCCTCCTTCTAGCGCTAATTTTTGTTGACAGGACTTTGTAACCAGGTCTGCCAATAGATGTAAGTTGTCACTGGGTACTGGGGTACCGGTCAACTTTTCCTATAAAGTTTGTCTGGGGAAATGAGATTCCCTAGGCCTTCAAGCATGTGAGATTCGGGTCTCGACAGTGCGGGAGCTTAGCTGGGAGTGTGATTGTTTTGTTCAATGGGATAGCTGGTTATCTTGGCTCGTCTTCTATGGGGATTTAAGTAAGTGGGGTTTCCTGCAAGCCTTCACTATCTTTACCAAATAAACTTCAAAAGATACTACAGGGCTATAAATATTTCATCTACCTATAGTTATGGCAAACATTCAAAACATACACCAAGCTCTAACATGCTACACTAAATACCGAAGAAATACAGAACCATCAATTCATATTTAATCAATAGCGAGGGAAAAGGAGGTCGTTAATCTACTTAAAATGTCAGAGCAAGGGACATAAAGAACATACAACACAAAATATCATTAATCCAGGGATCAGAATGCTATCAACATCATTGATAGAACCCTTCCTTCTTCATTAACAAGTTTCCAGCAAGCACTGGTACATACAACAATGGTGGCTCCAAGGGAGCATCTAACTACTGAGAATCTCTAACAACTAAGGAGCATTGAGATCTGCAACTAAGAACTGAGAAAATCCAAATTGCTATTAGCTATGGACTGTAAAATCATCAATTTCGTTGACCCCTGGAATGAGGTCAAACTTCTTATTTATACATAAACTTTTGACCTAAAACTAACCTAACTTTTTTTACACAAGCAATATAATACAATTTTCGGTGGCCGATACTACCTACGCCACGCTACAAAGACCTTGAGAGGGAAAAGGTCTAACATGTCAAAAGAATAAGACAAGAAAAGAGTTAGTGGAAGAATTGGCCTTGAGAAGAGATCCAGGAGGAGAAAAGAAGAAATTTGATCCTCTGGGGATCGAGGCTACATGCCTCATTAATGGAAAAGTGGCTCCCTGTCTCCGATGCGCTAGGTGTTATGTTGAGGTGATGCCTTGGGAAGACCACCTATCAGGACCTTCTTGTTGAGCTGATGTGCCTTGCTAGAGTCACCCACCCTCTGACATCCTTATTAATTGCTTTGAAAGTGATCAGTCAGCTTTGGGAATCGGGACATGGGTCACCTTAAAGAATTCAAAAATATTGGATCTAGGACTCCAGGATCCGGAAGCTTGCGCCCTCAAAGAATAAAGAATACAACCGATACATGGTTGATGGAATTCCTCAGACTCTGAAGAACTTTATTGTTCCTTACTATTTTTTAATGTCTCCAACACCTGGCTTATGCCTTCTTCATCTATGTCTCAAATACTGTTCCATCGACTGTGAACAACCTCCAATTTTTCCTCCACATCTCTAGCCCTGTTCTGGAATTCATCCACCATCTTCACGGTGTCATGTTCCCAGATCATTGTCTTGAATAATCTAGATAACCTTCCCTCGTCAAAATCTTCGGCAACCGGATACAGGGATTCCATATGTTCATCAAATTTATTGAGGACATAGTCCTCTGGGTGCATGTCTCGGTGGTGAAGGGATCAACTTGTGATATTCCAACCACAAACGCTTCAAACAGGCCCAAGGGGTATTGGGTTGCAGTCACCTTTTCTTTCAAGGCCTTAACTCTTTCCTTGCATACCTCAATTTTGAGGCCAAGTTTGGAGTACTGGGCCTGGAGAGAATCATATGATTGATCTCCTAAAATTCCTGCCTCTGTGGTGGCTTCTTCTTTGATGTTACAGATTTCCTCCAACCTGGCCCTTCATTTCTCATACTTCTCTAAGTCTTTCTCCCATACAAGAGCGGAGCCATTTTCTTTGCTAATAAGGATGTCGATCTGATAAAGGTCTAGGAGGGACACTGCTAGAAATTGTCTTATGGCAGCTACTTGCTCAGCGGCCCACCCATCTACATCTTGAGCCTTCTTCTTCATGGCCCAGAGGGAATCCACGTGGCCCTGTGCAAGCGACAATATAGAGGTAGAAACTTCTGGGTGGACCTCGGCTAGAGGCCATGTAAGTTCTACCAAGAGTGCAAGGAGATTGGCATTAGCCTCTCTTTCCTCCTTCAACTTCTAGCCATGTTTGAAATATCGGGCCTCTACCACTTTAGTGGCCTCCCTTAGTAGGTCCAGTTCACCTTGCTTGTCTCTTCTCCCCAGTGCCACTTCTATGATGTTGTAATCTTTGGGCCTTACAACCACTGCATCTTCATCTAAAGGAGGTATTGCAATAGTCGCAATTGTGTTTCCGGTTGGCTCAGTCCTTCTTGGGCTTATGAGACTCTGTATGTCGGGCCATCATTTTAGCCAAGGAGAGTGGAACTTCTATCACTACCACCGGGGCCTTCCTCTTCCTTAATTCCACCAGCCATTAGGGCAGATTTATAGTTAGGACCTGAGTATCTGGATTCTCTTCGGAACCCGGTGGTGCATTCCCAAAATGTTCAGTGTCATTGGGCTCCTTTTCTCTTTCCTGTTCGTGTTCTTTCTCCTGTTCTCTAGAGGCCTCAACATTCACCTCTGTGTCGATGTTCTCCTTTAGGATATCTAGGACTTATCCTTCTCCAGCATCTATATCACCTGTATCTTCAAGGACTTCCTCATCCCTCTCAGCATCAGTTGATCTAACATTTTCATTTCCCAAGTCTTCCTGGTCATTCTATTGCTGTTGTTCTTCGGCCTCATTGGCCTCATTCGCTGGAACATTTTCCTCCATCGAAACATCTTCTGGATGTGGGTGAAGTTTCTGGCCAAAGTTTAATAATGAGGCCACCTTTACCACCTCACCAAATGTGCTCTGGGGCATTTGGTCACCCAGAGTAATCAAAGGCGTTTGGAGTGTGATGATTAGGGGTACGATTGATCCCATGGGTCCAAGTTCCCCGACCATTGGTTGTTCATCTATGGTTTTCCTTAGTGTATCTTCAGCCTCTTGGGTCGGTATTTTCTCCTTCTCATGCTCCCTATGTGTATCATCCTAGGTTTCCCGCTCTGATGCAAATCCTTCTTCTAGAACTTCCTTTTCTGCGGGGATCTCCTCTTTATCTTGAGCGGCAAATTCCTCAACCGCTTGACCAATATCCTCTTGCCAGTTCATGATTTCATCCACCCCAAACACATCATCAAAATCATCATGTGGGAGAGGGTTGTCATGGATCTCTTCCAGTTTGGGGGAATCCAACCTGATGTCAACTGGAGGCACATCTGACATACCGGGGCTAGCAGCCGCACTTGGGGTATGGGTCACCTTCTTCTTATTCTTTCTTAGTAGTGGGACCCTGGTTTCCAAAATACTGGTAGACTCCACCTCAATGAAATTCTATCTACTCATCATCACAGCCAATGACAGAGATCCCACCAGGCGAGTAGATGCCATTAGAGTTACGAGGAGATCGGAGGATATCTGCATGCTTATTTGCTAACTGGCCAGCCTTGCTGACTCTATTTGTTGTTGCAATTGTACCATCAAAGGGGTGGGGCCTTGGGGAGATACCTTAGCTGGGGCACCCTCTTTATCTTTCCCCTTTCTCATGCTAGGTCTGGTGGTGGTGGAAGATGGAGTATCCTTTCGGACCATTGGTTTCTTCTGGGTGCTCTTGGGACACACCCGGGCAAAATATTGGTGACTCACCTCCAAAATAAGGTGACATACTCCCTCGATTATCAAGTATTCTGGGGTGGCCCAATCCACCAAAGGGAGATCCAACTTGGCCAATCCTCACTCATTGTATGCCGGGTCTTCTAGTGGCCTTTCATCTGAAAATCCCTTCGAAAAAGTTCAAAGGTCAAGCGCCTTCATAAGTCCTTTGGACATGCATGAATATTGACAGGCCCGGAGATTAAAACTGTCCCGCCAGTCTACCCAAAAATCTTCAATATCTTCTTCATGTGGCGGGGATTCCCGGGGAAGTGTTGTGGCAATCTTTCCTAGAGGATCATAGTTCTTTCTGGCGTGGTGGAATTCCATCAATCTTAGGCTTTTTAATTCATTATCTGCCTCCCTTGCCGCAGCGAGGCTACACGTATAATTCCCGCACAAAAATGGAAATGGGACGTTGATGACCTTCTTTAATGTAAAGAAGGCATGTAGGTCCATCATCTACTGGTAGAACTCCAAAAGAATTATTTTGTCCCCACAATATTGGGGAAGAAGATAGGGTTTCCCAGAGAAGTCGGTCACCCAAATGTAAGTGTGGTGCTGGAACTGAATAAAGTAGTGGCCATACGTGCTGACCAAGTTCATTGCCTCCTGCGATAATCAATACCTGGTGTCCCGGGTAAGTGTTAGGATATTATGGTAAATGAAAGCATCATTTACCTGAAAAAAATTTAGGAAATTGAGTTCCCATTGTACTTGGGGATAATGATCCCATGGGGTCAACTAGCCCAGCCCGTTCCCAAGTTCACCAACTGCTCCCAAACCTAGAAAAGCCAGTCTTTGTTGGGCTAATGCCCATAGAACGTAGGATTTCATGTAGAACTTGGAACTCTAGATGATGCCCTTCAGCTACATGTCCACATTATTGGCAATGATGGCTACCCAGTTGAAAGTTCAGTTACAGGTGGTGATGTAGTAAAGAAAGTAGTACATCCATGCTGAGAAATCTTGGGCATGGGGCAATCCAAAGATCTTGCATAGAAATATGATGCCCACCTGAATGGGTTCTACGAAATCCCCATGGGGGATTTCCAACTTCATTCTTTTATGGTCCCTCTTCAGGGACTTCAGCCAGTGAGTGTTAAGGTATTGCTGGGAGATGAGAGGAGCTTCCTCAAACTCCTACAATGACTTGGTCTAGTTGAAGATGATGGACCCCTGGAATTACAGAATCCCTAGCCCTGAGGCAAAATTTGTTGCATCTAGGGTGACGATTATTGCTGGATATTGTAGCGGCCAGGGATCAGCGAGCAGAATAGTCCAAGTAGGTGCATTGTACAATGTTGCTAGCTGAAGTATTAGTTCTGGTGATTGCACCGCATAGGGAATGTTCACAGCCTTTATAATGCTAGAAGTAGCCAAGTGAGTGGTCATATTGTCTCCATCGGCCTTTAATCGATATATGGATTGAATCAAGCCCTGCATTTCAGCCCAAAGTCTGGGCTCTATGTCTGTTATTTCCCGTACTCTGGAGTCCACCTTGGACCCCATGAGAATGCCTTCCTTTGGGTATTTGGAGGTTAAGGGCAGCTTTGCCAACATATTTTTGGCCTTGGTTTTTGTGGCCACCTGAGTAGAGGTGGTAGGTAGCTCCAGGCTATTAGGAGGAGTGATTACTTCAAACATCTTGATCAACTGTCTGCAACCTAAAAGACCGGAGAACCATTAGAACGTGGATTATATAAAAAGAGAATTAGAAACTCTGGGGGATTCGTCACCACTCTGCACCTGTCCAACAAGTGTTAGCATATACCAAAAATCTTAGAATACTTGAAATAGATGTGAGTTAGATCCTGGGGTGTTGAACTAAGTGACAAGAGGAAAAGAAAGCTAATGGACTCCTTAGGACCTGGAGTTTGGATAAACCAGTCGTTATAGATGTGACCGGTAGTAAGTCGTATTTGGCTGACATGGGCCGTCACATGGCCATGCGATAGATGGCATAAATGTCATTAATGGTGGCAAGCGGGCCGACATGAGGGAAAATTGAATGCCAGATGGGATAGGGTTTAAATGTTGACTTGTGGGAAATTAATCTTGCCATTAAGGTGACATGACATAGGATAGAGAAATTCATCATGGCTCGATCCAGTGAGGTGCCGAGTTTGAGTCGTGGTGACTCCCTCTCGACGAGCTTGGAAAAATGGTGTAATAAATGATGGGGTGCGATGATCTCATTGAGAATGGAAGGATACACACAAAATATACATAAGTTTATAGAGGGCCAAAGGTCGAGGCCAAGGGATGAGACATACATACACTAAAATATAGGGAACTAAAGCTCTACGAGGGCCAAAGTGAAGCTCACAAAACAACAGTGACATATATACAGTATCTACAGATTATTTACATGATTATACAATGTTTACACAGCCACGCGGGATACCCAATGACAACATACATTACATACATTAATTTACAACTTCACAGAGGGTGGACAACCCTCTGGTAGAGCCAACCCACCAATGGGAGGCAAACCGAAAGCAAAACACCAAAGGCAGAAATGGAAAAACCAAACAAAGACAAAATGAAAATGAAAGGAAACAGTAAGAACCAGACAATAAGAAACCAGAGAAGGGAAAACCAAAAACCTACCTAGAAACATGAATAAAATTAGGGAAGAACACCAAGAGCGCTCTTCAACAAGTCTACCCTCGAATGATCAGGAATGATCACCGCAAATCAACTTGTAATCAACCACTAAGCATAGAGCAATTCGCAGTTTAATCACAACTTAATCGCCTAAGAATCTCTCTAAATTCTCTAAGTGTTTTAATCGCGGTAACTGTGAAAGTGATGGGTAATTTCCATTTATACTCTTAGGGTAAAAACAAGTTACACTCTTCTCTACAAACTTCAGAATAGGCAGACCTCCGGAATCCGGGACTGGGGATTCCATGCAACTATGCCTTCTTGTGAAAGGAGACATAGTTGAAGAGAATCCCGGAGTCTAGAATCCAGCTCTGGAAGAACAAAAAGACTCCGGGGCCGGGCCCGAAGGCGTAAAAGAAAAGAAGAAAAAGAAAGACAAACCTCGCGGGAGCAAAGCCCAGGAAAAAAATAAAAGAAACAAGGCAAGAGCAAAAGAGAAAAGAGGGGACCCAACATTTTGCACACAAAAATGTAGGGACGGGTATGCAGGGCATAACAATAAGCTAGAAACTGTCCTTGTTGAGAAGATAAACCTTTAGATTCTTTTATAACACACTTGGAGAGTTTTGGTAATCTCTTCTCCATTCACCTTCATACAAATTAATTTTCAATCAATATAACCTGTGTAAATCATCCTCCTGATCCATATGTGTTAGGGTATTCACCCGTTCAGTGGGCACCTCTGTGGAAGTGTTGGTTTACACCCCTTGCAAAATTCTATCTTATCATGTCTTTTTTGGACAAGTGAATGCCTTTACTATCCTGGTTTGGTACCAACATTTCTTAGGGTCATCCTATCATCTAGTACCTTTTCTTTCATGCCATTTACAACAAGATATCAAGTAGATCAAGGAAAATGACCTCAAGAAGTCTTTAACCAATTACCCTTAGTTCAAACTCACCAAAAACGTAAGGGAAAAGAACTCATGTTTGATCAATCACCTAGGAACAACTCAGAAGTTTGGCATGATTCCAAGGGTCACCTTAGTGAGTTGGGTACACCCTTAGCATCTTCTCACTCGGATATGGATATGAGTTACACAATGACTTGATGAGAGAGGGAAGACATGGATAAACACCTTGATGGCATATTTGTAAAACATAGAGATACCATTTCATTTGGTGATTCCTCTCATGAGACTCGGCCAGCTTCACCCCTTATCTCAACTAGATATCTAGATGCACACCAAAGAGATGAGAGAGGTAAGAGGCAAGCCTATCAAGATGAGCAATCACAACATGAAAACTAAGATGAGGAACCTTATGACACTCACGCAAATGCAGTATACACCAATAATTGTTTTAGACATTCAAGACCAAGTTCACCACTCAAAACATCTTCAAGATACATGAGTGAAAGACTTAAGAGAATTGGGCATGAAAAGAAAGCCTTCCTAGATGAACAAGTTGAAAAGGAAGAGCAATTTAGACTCCTAGAGTTGGAGAGACAAACCTTGTTGGAAATAAAAAATAAATCCCTCCAGGAGGAGCAAGATAGGCTCTTGGCTCAGCAACTTAATGACCAATTTGTTGCCCCACTTTTGGTCTTTATACCTCAAGACAAAAATGAATGTTTAATGTGTAGTAGTAGTCTTAGAAGTTTCATGTGAGTCTGGAGTCTAAGTCTAGAAATCCCCTTAGGATAGAAGGCCTTTATCGGATTTCCCTAACTTGACTTCTCCTTCCTAAGCTGGGTGAATTCTGGGTCTAAAATCATGTTTTTATTGGGTAGGTTAAGTTTCCAATCTGGTAAAGGCCGTGGTTTGAAAGATTCTAACCTCAAAATCACATACAGATGAAATATTTTATCTCATAGCTTCAGGTTGCAACATTGGCGACAAATCAAATTTTAGCTTCTCCATGGCGGAAAATCACCTATGGAGTGCGCCTTCCGCAATGGATAGACTTAAGAATATCAGAGGTAAATAAAGATGGAAAATGAGGAAGTCGGGAACAAGAAAGCTTTGAGCACTCGAATCAAACCTATGGGAAACAAAAGAAATGATCAAGCGAAGAAAAATTCATAGAGTTAGCTCATAGGCGGAAAAGCGGAAAATGGCTTCTCCTCTGCTCCTATAGGTAGGTTTCGACTCGCGAGATGCGTTTTCCGCCAAACTATCAAGGTGAAGAAATTTTGAGGAATAATCCATCCCATAAGAGATCTAGCATATAAAAATGCCAATGGAATCAATATATATCATTTTGGCACCCCTATAGGCCAGAATTCTCCTTTGGCGGATTTTCAGACAGAGAGCACTACAAAAGTATTTCTCCGCCCAAAGGAGAAGCGAAAAAGTAATTTTCCACCGCTTCAAGAAAGTTACCGTTACGGTTACTAAAGTGAAAAGATGTTTCCTAACGACATGTAAAGTGAAGTAATTAATTCAAATAAAGCTATTTTACTTTGTAATGGACTTGTTCATTAATGTAGAGGTCTTTTCATTCGTGTGGCGTGGGAAGTCGACTGTTAAACGGTAAGAATTCAAAAAGTATAAAATCAGTTGGAGATTTTGAACTGGAATCACCATTGTTCACCAAATTGTTTGAATTCAAAGTCGCTAAGACTAGTTTCTCATTATCTTTGTATCCCGAAGAGAAATTTGAATCCCTAGGTTGAATCATACTCACATGGCTTCTATATTTGTGGGATTCAATGGAATGAATGACATTATCTCTGATTGGCACAAAATATCAGATACCTCACTGAAGTTCTTTGACATGCAGGATTTCCTGAACAGATTGAGAGCGGAGCAGATGCATCCTATTACAAAAAAGCTTAAGGAGAGCAGGTTAGTCAAAGACACCAATTTTACTATAGCGGCTCAAGCTTTTGAATTGGTCTGGGAATGTATAGCTTGATACAACCCAGACACTAAGAAAATTCTTCTACCTCACAACATGGTGCTCCTCTCTATTGATAGAGAGTCTATCCAGAATTCCCTCCATATTCCAGAGCAAGCGGAATACTCTGAAATGACTTATAGTCGGGTGGCCTATGAATATTCAGTGAAGAGACCGGTATGGAAGAGAGAGAGCATGAAGTCATGGTTTAAAGAACCAAAGAGCGCTAAGGGCAAGTTGCCAAAAACATTATTCAGCGCAAACCTGAAGCCAAAGATCGTGGATATCCTGGTATTGCTTCATAGGATTAAAGGTGAGAGCGAAGCTCTTAATTTTGTTGAACAACATTTCTTCCTAGTTCTGATAATCTGCTCTCAGCATCATTTCATTGACTGGGCCCTTATGGTGAGTGAGAATCTCTTGGACGCCCTCAATAGGGCCAAGTTCTAGAATGAATTCTACATGTCTTCGGTCCTCTTGTATATTTTAGCTATGACTCAAATCTAGCCTAGGCTTCCTAGGTTAGAGGAATTCCCAGATGATGTAAAAAGCTATGAGTTTTTCCCTTCTTTGCAACTACAAAATAGTTATGTTGATTATCTCATAGTTAATGACGCCTTTACAATGAGACTGTGCAGGGAGCTACAAGGTTGTCTAGAAAGGAGATTTTCTCCTAAAGCCATGGCTTTTATAAGCCAATTTGGATGCTATTTAATTCAGTTTAGAGATTTCTCATATCTTCATCTTGCAGGTTTTGATGACTTTCCTTTGAAGCTGCCCATATACCCTACTGACATGATCATGCTGATTGAGGTGATGAGGCAAGCACTCCAGGTGAATCTGATCTGTGCCAAAGGCAAACAAGAAAGGCTATGAATTCCCAATGACCATCAGAGCTTACAGCTCTGCATCCCGGTCGGAGGCAAAGAATGTTCTTAAAACATTCTTGAAGAGGTTCTCTCTAGAAACATATGACATTCTAAGGCTGCAATATGATCTAGTTAATTATGCTAGAGATGTCTTACAGATGAGTCAGGTGATTCATCATGTACCTGATATTGAAGACTATTGGGCCAATTGCAAAGATGACTTGGAGAGCAGGGAAAGATTCTATGCCCGGTTAACCATTGAACAGATCAAAAAGTTCAATGTTAACATTGCAGTACAAGGGCTAGAAGATTATGGCAATCATCTGTATGATGACACATAGTTGGAGAAAATAAATTCCACCCCTATCAGCTTGGAGCCTATGCTAGACCAAGAAGTAAGTGACTTACAGGCTCTAATGGGAGGGATTTACAAAAGAATAGTTCAATGGGTTAAGTGGACTGTGGGCCGAAGGAAAAGGTCAAAAAGGAAGCCTCCCACTCAACAAAATCTAGAAAAGGAAACTTCTGCCGTTGCAACCACTTCATCAGCAATAATCCCAACAGTTGCGAAAGGATCAATTCAACCATTGGGAGGAGGTGATGAACCTCCTGAGAAGACTTCTCTCTTAGAAAAGACCTGTGAAGAGGGTCCTCTCCCAGACATCGGAGCCACCGAAGAAGCAGTCCCAACATACCAAATTAAGTCTACAGCTAAGCTTTCTAAAGCTACAGAGTTCGAAAAGCTAGTTAGTGCTATTGCTATGGATACTTCAGCCAGGATCTCGACCCAAGAAACTCCAAAGTGGACATCCCCTATCATAGTTGAAGTAGGAGAGGATAGCCCTAGTACCTCTAGCACATAATCAAATAAGAGGGTTGGGGAGCAACAGGAGGTTTCTCAAGTTGTAAAATTAATCTCCTCCTCACCCACTTTGGTGAATCCATTCACTTCCTGCCCTAAAACTACTCCTCTGCTCATAAAGAAGTTGTTCATCAAAGAGTTGGTCTCAGCCAACAAAGTTACCAGTGCATAGTCATGGATAGAAAACACTCTAGAGTGCAAAAGGAAGAGAGTGGGAGAAGCAATTTCCAGCAAAGACACTCTATCATGGGCCTTTCAGCCCAAGGCTACCACAAGCAAGTAGAAGAGTTTGAAGACAATGTCTACTCTGGGTTATGATCCTGAGACAGGGCATTTCACCATGGAAGTAGCCAAGCCCACTAAAGAGAGAAGACTCAAAGATCTAGCGGCCTCAGACTTTCAGTTGCAGTCATTCGATATGGGATTGGCTCGACATTATACCAAGGTGGACTGGTGGAAGGCCACTAATGTAGTGATAGAGGAAGAACTTGAAGATTTCAAGACTTCCAAAATTTATCTTAAAGCAGAAGTGGCCCAACTAACTGAATTCATCAGACAGCTTCTCACTCCTATTGCGAGCACTCCCAGCACCCAAACCTCCTTTGATCCTAGTGCTGAGGAGAACCAAGCCATTCTGGCTAAGTTGCAAGAGGATCATAATTATGGGCAGATTGGTAAAAGGTGGATTGAGAGGCTTGAGTCAGAAGGCTTAGCAATCATTGAATAGTTAGGTAACGCTCTTCTAAGGCTAGAAACAGAGAGGAGCAATATTGGTAAAAATTTACAGACTCTCACTGCAGAAAGAGTAAGATGTCAGGAATGCATAGTCATGTTGCATGTGGCAGTGAAGATGAAGACTAAGGAATCCCTAAAGGCTAAGATTCTATAGAAGGGTGATGAGCCTTTGATCGAATGGCTCCAAAGTCTGGAGTTAAAAATTGAGATGATGATTCAGGCCGAGACCGGACTACAACAAACAGAGGTTAAGGTCCAAGAAGAACAAAGTAAAGATTTTAAACTTCTCTTAGGACTTCATGCAAAATCACAAACCAGCGGTCAAGGCAAAGCAATAGTTGGAGTAGTCAACATGTAGAAGTCATTCATATATTATCTACACAATTTAGTGGAGCATTCTTCAACTCATCTAGACAAGGTGCCAGAGCTCCAACAATTGAGTGGATGCATCTTTAGGGCTATGGAGGAACTGAAAGATCGGATAGAAGCAATCAAGACTCTAGTCAAAGAACATTCCAGATGGCTCATCCATTACACCAATGTCCACGTCAACAGGCATGAAGAGCTCATCCAAGTCATCACTATTGTAATCGCCTATATGGCCAAATTAGATAAGGGGAAGGAAACTAAATCATAGATATATTCCCCCTTTTTCTATTTTTGTTAGTTTTGTAACGGATAAACCTTTGGTTATCATTTTTGGTTGGGGAAGTTGAACCGTTTCGGTTACTCCTTTTTGTAACAGTCCAATCTGGAACTCTATATGTATTATTCCCAAAATCAATATAAAGGTCGGATAAATTTTGGTGTGAAGAATAGCATTGTTGCTGAGTCAATTGTGTATGTCAGAATGCCATTTGTTTAACTGTTCCTTTGCATTTCATTTATCTTTCTATTGAATTTGAATGTCTCTTTTGAATTAGATTTGTAATCTGTATTTGAACCAGAATTCTGTATTATGAATTGATACAACTAATTAAGGGGAAAATTAGTTGCTATCCTAAGTTTTGGGAATGTTCTTACGATATAGATCGACTCAATATCATTACATTGTTAATCTTCAGTCTTGCATCTGCATTTTTAGTAATTGTCCATGCATCACCAGTTTTGGGAGTTAATCTGATTGATAAGATCTCAGAATTGGCTAGATTTAGAATTGTATTTACTTCGCCTGAGCTATTTTCTATCGAGATTTAGCTTGGTTTACCTCTCCTTCTCTCGAGTTAAGAGCATACCTCTGTTAGATTAGGAAAGATCAAAATTCATTAAATATTATTCATATAAGGGAGCTTTACCTTCTAATTCAGAGGGAAAATAGGTTTTTAAGTAACTATTTCCCAACTGTTATATTCAATTGTTCTTAAACATTTTTGGGTATTTTAGAGTTACATTCAAAAGAACAATCTGTTTACCAACAGATTTTTGGCGACTTTGCTGGGGAGATGAATAGTCGTTATACCAGAAGCATACAATGAGGAAAGATGGTGCTTCCCCATGAAAATATAATCCATGTGCTCCAACCTAATCTTGGATTCCAAGACGATCAAGAGGATCTCATTTCCTTATTAAATACTTTTGTCTGGAGATACAGAAGAAGCACCGAACACTATAGAAGTGTCAGTCAAGTGCTAGAACTGGAAGAAGCTAGAGCAAAAGCACTTGAGAGAGATATACAAAGAAAAAATCTAAGAAGGGCAGAGTGTGAAGTTAGGCCACATCATTAGGAAAAAATCTAGAGCCTTAAAGATTTCTCAGAAGTACCAAGAAAGAAGGTAGCATAGACCCTGTCTTTGAGAGGCTTGTGGATATTAATTTTTCTCTTTTAGAAGTACCCTGTCGGGGAAACAGAACTGGAAGGAGCCAGAGAATACCTTCTTCACCTCCTAAACAAACCACCCAGCTATCCACCACTTGCCAAGTGTTGACATTGCATGGAGTAGTTTCTCCTCTCATTGTCAATCCAACACCCTACTAACCCCAAGTAGCTATGGCACTCCCTTGGGCCGCTGTAGTTGGGCCCCTGCAACTAGCAACATATAATCCTCTCCCTACAGGCTCTAGAAAGAACTTTCCAAAATTTTCTGGAGATGGGAAAGTATCTACAGATGAGCATATTGCCGCATTCTTTGCTTCAGTTAACATCCTAGCGGTTTGAGAAGAAGATGTGGTTGTTAGACTGTTCATTGAGACTCTCGTCGAAGGCACCACTGATTGGTTTCATCATTTACCTGATTCTTCTATTACCAATTGGGCTACTGTGAGGGCCACCTTTGAAAGAAGGTTTAAGACTGTTGAAGATGAGCATGCTCTGTTGACTCAATTGACTTCTATCAAGAAAGAGCTGTCAATCAACATGAGGGATTTTATAGCTAAATTTAACAAGCTGGTAAATCATATCCCAGCGGCTGACAGGCCTACGGCAGGAAATGTGAAAACTTTCTTCATAAGTGCTATGCCACCGGACATCAATTATGATTTAAGGAGAATGAACCTTGCAAATTTGGATGCCACACAGAGAACTATTGTAGAGCTCGAGGACCACATGATCTCATCTGGGAAATGGAAAAGAGAGATACATTTTAGAGCCAGTAGTAGCAATACTACGTCATCTGATGAGATGATCCAAAAATTGTCTAATGAATTCACTGCCTTTAAGAGGAAACTTCCCAGATTCAATAATCCCTACCAGCGAAAATTTTAGGAGCAGCATGGAAGGAATAACGACGGGAGGAATGCAGAAGGAAAAATGTTACAATTAACTACTCCACCATAGAGACTAGCTATAGAGGCTCCTCCTAAAAGAGGAAACATGTGTGCCTTCCACTTAGCCATGGATCATGATGGGGAAATCTGCCCTGATGTAGCTCATGCTTGGCAAATGCATCAGACTGACGAGTGAAATTCTAGAGTGTCTGGAGCTGAACCAGATTCATACTCACATGGTGACTCTGAAAACTTATATTTAGAGTATGAATCAGATTCAAAGAAAGAAGCAACATGTTATGCCACCATAGATGGGACCTCTTATATGGTCCTAACCCAGAGTTAGAAGGATAAAGGCGCTAGCTCGTCACTACCTAAAAATAATGAGGCATCTACTTCCAATTCAAAGGAGCCCTATCAAGGTCTGAGGATTCCGCAACTAGGTAAAGAACACAACTCTTTTGACATTATTCAATTCTGTAGAGATTCCAGAATTCATATTTCCCCCATAGACTATCTTAAATCTAATCGTGTTGAGCTGCAAAAGCTAGTAGATTATTGTAAAGGAGGGAGCCGAGAGTTAAATCAAAACGTCATGACTACTATAGAGAATGAATCTTTACTTGCAGACCCAGTTGACCAAAGGGAGTCATCCATTTTAGCCACCTTTCCAGGCCAAAAGCCTGACCCATTCTATGTGTCTTTATATATTAACGGTTGCAGGTTGAGCAATTGTATAGTAGACTCTGGAGCCTCGGACAATGTAATGCCATCAACTATGGCCAAAGCCTTAGGAATTACTCTCACTAAAGCCCATGGTAGGTGTTACTCCATGGATTCCAAGAAAGTACCCTTGGTTGGCCAAATTAAGGATGCTCAAGTGGCCTTAGCAGCACATCCCAAGAAGAAGATGTTGCTAACAATCCTCGTTGTTGATATAACTACTAGCTACGGGTTGTTGTTAAGAAGGAGTTTTTGCAGAGACCTTGGAGGGGAGATAAAGCTGGATTGGTCCCAAGCCCTAATCCCAGTAGGTAATAAAAAGATTAAACTAGTTCCCAAAAAGAAGGCTAAGTTTACTGTGTTGAAATCTGATGACCCTAAAGCTCAAATCTTGTATCAAGAATTGGATTTTGGAAATTATATGTTGTTCACCGATGATCCTGAGAAAGAAACGAAAACCGCCGAAGAGGAAAATAAATTTTCCGCCGAAGAAATACCACCACAGATATGGACTCTTGAATTTGATGGAAGTTGTGCATTGTCAGGATCTAGTGCAGGTGTGGTCTTGATATCACCAAATGGAGTATGTGAGCCCTTGGCTTACAAATTAGAGTTTGGGAACACCAAAAACACTGCCAAGTATGAAGCCCTTCTGTTAGGGATTATCACTGCAAAAGAAAGAGGTGTGAAAATTCTGAGAGCTTGTGGTGATGCTGATCTAATTGTACGTCAAGTGAAGAATCAGTACTCTGTAAAGAACCACAGGTTGAAGAACTACAGAAATAGAGTATGGGATGAAATAGAAGCATTTGATGCTTTTTTTATCGAATATGTGCCAAGAGAGTTGAATTCCAAAGCGGACTCTTTGGCTGTCTCAGCTTCATAACTACTTCCCCGCCCAGAATTCAAAGATAAAAAATACCAAGTGGAGGTTATATATTGACCATCTGTGCTCGATAATGTGGAAGATTGGAAAGTTTTTGAAGATGACAAGAAACTCCTTCTCTTTCTAGAGAGCCGTGGCGATTTCCATAAAGATGTTCATGGAAACCGTAAAGGAACCTGCCAAGACAAGATGAAGAAAGATAAGTCGAATGTTATTCAATTGCAAGGTAATATCATCCTGCCCCATTTGGTCACTCTTGAAAAGCTCTTCAATAGTCATGACACTTTTTTGAAGAAGAAAAGAATCGAAAGAGGGCCTACCACTGGTGAATATGAAGGAATGAATATTGGAACCAAAAAAGACCCCAAGATGATCAATATTGGGAAGTGTTGTACTGAAGAAGAAAGGAATGAGGCCAGGAAGCTTTTTCTAGAATACTCAGATGTTTTCGCCTGGAGATATGAAGATTTGAAAAGTTTTATGAACGGGAAATTCAAACACCAGATTCCTTTAAAACCTGAGGCTACTCCGTTCAGGCAGAAGCAAAGGAACTACAACCCCAAAGTCATTGATGCCATATTCAAGGAATTTGATAAAATTATCAAAGCAAAGATCATATACCCCATCCATCACTCTACTTGGGTTGCGAACATAGTGCATGTGAGGAAGAAGAACGGAGAAATAAGGATCTGTGTTGACTTTAGAAATCTAAATCAATCTTCTTTGAAAGACAACTATGCCCTTCCCAACATGGATCACCTCTTACAGATCATGGCTGGAGCCAAAATGATGTCTATGTTAGATGGCTTCTCAAGGTATAATCAAATAGAAGTTGAGAAATTAGATCAGCATAAAATGACTTTCACTACTCCGTGGGGGACCTTCACATATCACAGGATGCCGTTTGGATTGATCAATGTCGAAGCCACTTTTTAGAAAGGTATGGATATTTCTTTTAGTGATATGAAGAAAAAAATCATTGGTATGTATCTAGATGATCTTACCGTGTTCTCTAAAAAGAGAGTAGATCATATAAATGATCTAAGGAGAGTATTGCAAAGGTGCCGGGAGGACAGGATCTCATTGAATCCCAAGAAATCAGTGTTTTTCATAACTAAAGGGAAACTATTAGGTCACATTGTCTCCCAAGAAGGTATAAGGATAGATCCAAAAAGGGTGAGAGTTATTCAACAACTGAGTTTACCGGCGAACAAAACTGGAGTGAAGTCATTTTTTGGTCAAGTCAACTTCCTCAGGAGATTCATCCTTGATTTCTCTGAAATTACTAAACACATTATTGATATGATGAAGGGAAATGTGAATTTCAAATGGAATGACCCTGGTAAGAATGCTTTCAAAATTATCAAGGATGCCATAGCTAACGCCCCAGTGTTATGTCACCCAGATTACAAGAAAGATTTTGTAATCTACTGTTATTCTTCTGAACATACTCTATCATCCATCCTAATGCAAGAAAATGAAGAAGGAATTCAAGCCCCCATCGCTTTTATGAGCACACATCTAAAAAATCATGAGCTGAGATATTGTCAGACTGAAAGAACACTTTTGCGGTGGTAAAGGCTCTTAATAATTTCAGGTTTTATATTCTACATTCCCACTCTCTTGTGTATGTTCCTGATGTTGCAGTGAAGAGTATTTTGACTCAACAAGATGTGGGGTGTAACAACCGAGGAGCATGGGTAGCTAAAACTCAAGAATATGACATAGAGATCAAGTCCACCAAGTTGGTAAGAGGGAACGCCTTGTGCAAGGCAATGACGGAAAATCAAGCGGGAAAAGACCCAAAAGCTACACAGTTGGTTTTAGCAGTAAGTATGCAAGACCCATGGTTTGAAAACATTGTGTATTTCTTGACCTATGGTGAATGTCCTGAAGGATTAACTTCAAAGAAAAGGAGAGACCTAAAACTGAAGGCTTCTAAATATGTAATCTAGGAGGATAGACTATATAAGAGATCTATAGATGGAACATTCCTCCGATGTGTCGACAAACAACAACAAGAGAAGCTGTTAAAGGTTTTTCATGATGAAGCCTGTGGAGGACACTTCTCCTCTTTAGTCACTGCATTCAAGATTTTGAGATAGTGTTATTACTGGCAGGGAATGTTTAAAGATGCATATCAGTGGGTGGCAAGATGTGAAAAATGCAAGATGTTTACCGGGAAGCCACAGTTAGCAGCGTTACCCCTCAGACCAGTGATAATTGAAGGTCCATTCCAGCAGTGGGGACTTGATTTTATCAGTCCTATAAGCCCTACGTCCAGTGTAGGTCATACTTACATAATTACTGCAACTGACTACTTCACGAAATGGGTGGAAGCCAAGGCAACCAAAAGGACTACTTCAAAGGTAGTATGTGAGTTTATCAAAGAAAATATTCTAGTAAGATTTGGTGTGTTTATTAAGTTGGTTATGGATAATGCCACGTACTTTTCTTATCAAGAAATTACTGAATTTTGTTTTGACTACGACATCATGATTAGCCATTCTTCTAATTATTTCCCTTAAGGGAATGGCCAAGTGGGGTCTAGCAACAAAAATTTGGTGAACATCATGAAAAAGCTAGTGGCAGAAAACTAGAGAAGTTGGCATAAAAAGATCTATGAAGCCCTCTGGGTGGATAGAGTGACCCCCAAAAGAGCCATTGGTGTATCTCCTTTTGAACTCATCTACAAGGAAGAAGCTAGTCTCCCATTGCCATTGGAATTAGCAACTTGAAAACTGAGGACAGTAGTAGAAGATGGCATATATGAAGATGGTCTAGAGAAGAGGATCCTGTACTTGAGAAAATTGGAAGAAGAAAGGGATCATATCACACGTCATCAGATGTGTGTGAAGAACCTTTTTGATAAAAAGAGTAGGCCCCAGAAATTTATGGAGGGAGACATGGTGCTATTGTGGGACAAGCGCAGGGCATCCAAAGGCATGCATGGGAAATTTGAAACACTGTGGAAAGGACCTTTCAAAATCTATCAGGCGTTTGATAAAAATTATTTCAAATTGACTTATCCAGACAGTGAGGCACTACCCCTGACATATAATGGTCAGGAATTGAAGCTCTATCAGATCTAAATTGAAAGCAGGTAACCCCTATGTTGTACAATAGTTACGTTTAGTTCCTATTTTTATTTTCCTAGTAGGTTTCCTTTCTGCGTCTTGCTTTAGTTTTGTTATGAGCTGCCTTTTGTTGAACTTTGTGAAACCAGAGATTTGAGTTCCTTGCTTAGGCATGTGAATGTCCAAGTCCCCAAACAGAGCTAGTTGTTGCCCCACTTTTGGTCTTTATACTTCAAGACAAAAATGGATGTTTAATGTGTAGTAGTAGTCTTGGAAGTTTCACGTGAGTCTGGAGTCTAACTCTAGAAATCCCCTTAGGATAGAAGGCCTTTATAGGATTTCCCTAACTTGACTTCTCCTTCCTAAGCTGGGTGAATTCTGGGTCTGAAATCATGTTTTTATCGGGTAGGTTAAGTTCCCAATCCGGTAAAGGCCGTGATTTGAAAGATTCTAACCTCAAAATCACATACAGATGAAATATTTTGTCTCATATCTTTAGGTTGCAGCATTGGTGGGAAATCAAATTTTAGCTTCTCCATGGCGGAAAATCACCTGTGGAGTGTTCCTTCCACAATGGATAGACTTAAGAATATCAGAGGTAAATAAAGATGGAAAATGAGGAAGTCAGGAACAAGAAAGCTTTGAGCACTCAAATCAAACCTATGGGAAACAAAAGAAATGATCAAGCAAAAAAAAATTCATAGAGTTAGCTCATAGGTGGAAAATCAGAAAATGGCTTCTCCTCTGCTCCTACAGGCGGGTTTCCACTCGCGAGATGCATTTTTTGCCAAACTATCAAGGTGAATAAATTTTGAAGAATAATCCATCCCATAAGAGATCCATCATATAAAAAGGCCAATGGAATCAATATATATCATTTTGGCACCCCTATAGGCCAGAATTCTCCTTTGGCGGATTTTCAGACAGAGAGCACTACAAAAGTATTTCTCCGCCCAAAGGAGAAGCGGAAAAGTAATTTTCTGCCGCTTCAAGAAAGTTACCGTTACAGTTACTAAAGTGAAAAGATGTTTCCTAACGACATGTAAAGTGAAGTAATTAATTCAAATAAAGCCATTTTACTTTGTAACAGACTTGTTCATTAATGTAGAGGTCTTTTCATTCATGTGGTGTGGGAAGTCGGCCGTTAAATGATAAGAATTCAAAAAGTATAAAATTAGTTGGAGATTTTGAACTGGAATCACCATTGTTCACCAAATTGTTTGAATTCGAAGTCACTAAGACCAGTTACTCATTGTCTTTGTATCCCGAAGAGAAACTCAAATCCCTAGGTTGAATCATACTCACATGGCTTCTAGATTTGTGGGATTCGACGGAATGAATGGCATTATCTCTGATTGGCACAAAATCTCAGATACCTCACTGAAGTTCTTTGACATGCAAGATTTCCAAAATAGATTGAGAGCAGAGTAGATGCATCCTATTATAGAAAAGCTTAAGGAGAGCAGGTTAGTCAAAGCCGCCAATTTTCCTGTAGTGGTTCAAGCTCCTGAATTGGTCTGAGAATGTATAGCTCGATACAACCCAGACACTAAGCAAATTCTTATACCTGACAACACGGTGCTTCTCTCTATTGATAGAGAGTTTGTCTAGAATTCCCTCCATATTCTAGAGAGGCGGAATACTCTAAAATGAATTATAGTCGGGCAGTCTCTGAATATTCAACGAAGAGACCGGTATGGAAGAGAGAGATCATGAAGTCATGGTTTAAAGAACCAAAGAGTGCTAAGGGCAAGTTGCCCAAAACATTATTCGGCGCAAAATTGAAGCCAAAGATCATGGATATCCTGATATTGCTTCACAGGATTAGAGGTGAGAGTGAAGCTCTTAATTTTGTTGAACAACATTTCTTCCTAGTTCAGATAATCTTCTCTCAGCGTCATTTTATTGACTGGGCCCTTATGGTGAGTGAGAATCTCTCAGACGCCCTTAATAGGGCCAAGTTCTAGAATGAATTCTACATGTCTTCGGTCCTCTTGTATATTTTAGCTATGATTCAAATCTGGTCTGGGCTTCCTAGGTTACAGGAATTCCCAGATGATGTAAAAAGCTATGATTTTTTCCCTTCTTTGCAACTACAAAATAGTTATGCTGATTATCTTATAGTTAATGACGCCTTTAGAATGAGACTGTGCAGGGAGCCACAAGGTTGTTCAAAAAGGAGATTTTCTCCTAAAGCCATGGCTTTTATAAGCCAATTTGGATGCTATTTTATTTAGTTCAGATATTTCTCATATCTTCGTCTTGCAAGTTTTGATGACTTTCCTTTGAAGCTACCCAGATACCCTACTGACATGATCATGCTAATCGAGGTGATGAGGCAAGCACTCTAGGTGAATCTGATTTGTGCCGAGGCAAAGAAGAAAGGCTACAAATTCCCAATGACCATCGGAGCTTATAGTTGTGCATCCCGGTCGGAGGTGAAGAATGTTCTTAAAACATTCTCGAAGAGGTTCTCTCTGGAAACATATGACGTTCTAAGGCTGCAATATGATCTAGTTAATTATGCCAGAGATGTCTTACAGATGATTCAGGCGATTCATCATGTACCTGATATTGAAGACTATTGGGCCAATTACAAAGATGACTTGGAGAGCAGGGAAAGATTCAATGCCCGGTTAACCATTGAACAGATCAAAATGTTCAATGTTAACATTGCAGTAGAAGGGCTAGAAGATGATGGCAATCATCTGTATGACGACACATACTTGGAGAAAATAAATTCCACCCCTATCAGCTCAGAGCCTATGCTAGACCAAGCAGTAAGTGACTTGCAGGCTCTAATGGGAGGGATTTACAAAAGAACAGTTCAATGGGTTGAGTGGACTGCGGGCCGAAGGAAAAGGTCATAAAGGAAGCCTCCTGCTCAACGAACTATGGAAAAGGCAACTTCTGGCGTTGCAACCACTTCATCAGCAACAATCCCAACAATTGTGAAAGGATCAATTCAACCGTCAGGAGGAGGTGATGAACCTCCTGAGAAGACTTCTCTCTTAGAAAAGACCTATGGAAAGGGTCCTCTCCCAGACATCGAAGCCACCAAAGAAGTAGTCTCGACAGACCAAATTAAGTCTACAGCCGAGCTTTCTAAAGCTACAGAGTTTGAACAGCTGGTTAGTGCTATTGTTGTGGATACTTTGGCTGGGACCTTGACCCAAGAAACTCCAAAGCGGACATCCACTATCATAGTTGAAGTAGGAGAGGATAGCCCTAGTACCTCTGCAACAAAATCAGATAAGAGGGGTGGGGAGCAACATGAGGTTTCTCAAGTTGTAAAATTAATCTCCTCCTCACCCACTTTGGTGAATCCATTCGCTTCCTGCCCTAAAACTACTCCTCTGCTCATAAGGAAGTTGTTCATCTAAGAGTTGGTCTCTGCCAATAAAGTTACCAGCGCAGAGTCATGGATAGCAAACACTCTAGAGCACAAAAGGAAGAGAGTGGGAGAAGCAATTCCCAGCAAAGACACTCTATCATGGGCCTTTCAGCCCAAGGCTACCACAAGCAAGCAGAAGAGTGTGAAGACAATGTCTACTCTGGGTCGTGATCCTGAGACAGGGCATTTCATCATGAAAGTAGCCACGCCCACTAAAGAGGGAAAACTCAAAGATCTAGCGGCCTCAAACTTTCAGTTGCAGTCCTTCGATATGGGATTGGCTAGACATGATACCAAGGTGGACTGGTGGAAGTCCACTAATGTAGTGATAGAGGATAAAATTGAAGATCTCAAGATTTCCAAAATTTAGCTTAAAGCAGAAGTGGCCCAACTAACTGACTTCATCAGATAGCTCCTCACTCCTATTGCGAGCACTCCCAGCACCCAAACCTCCTTTGATCCCAGTGCTAAGGAGAACCAAGCCATTCTAGCTAAGTTGCAAGAGGATCGACATTATGGGCAGATTGGTAAAAGGTGGATTGAGAGGCTCGAGTTAGAAGACCTAGCAATCATTGAATAGTTAGGGAATACTCTACTAAGGCTAGAAATGGAGAGGAGCAATAGTGGTAAGAATTTACAGACTCTCACTGCGGAAAGAGTAAGATGCCAGGATTGCATATTCATGTTGCATGTGGTAGTGAAGATGAATACCAAGGAAGCCCTAAAGGCTAAGATTGTACAGAAGGGTGATGAGCCTTTGATCAAATGGCTCCAAAGTCTGGAGTTCAAAATTGAGATGATCATTCAGGCCGAGACCGGACTACAAAAAATAGAGGTTAAGGTCCAAGAAGAACAAAGTAAAGATTTTAAACTTCTCTCAGGACTTCATGCAGAATCACAAACTAGCGGTCAAGGCAAAGCAATAGTTGGAGTAGTCAACATGCAGAAGTCATTCATAGATTATCTGCACAATTTAGTGGAGCAGTCTTCAACTCATCTAGACAAGGTGCTAGAGCTCCAGCAATTGAGTGGATGCATCTTTAGGGCTATGGAGGAACTGAAAGATCGGACAGAAGCAATCAAGACTCTAGCTAAAGAACATTCCAGATGGCTCATCCATTACACCAATGTCCACGTCAATAGGCATGAAGAGCTCATCCAAGTCATCACTGTTGTAATCACCTATAGGGCCAAATTAGATAAGGGGAAGGAAACTGAATCATAGATATATTCCCCCTTTTTCTATTTTTGTTAGTTTTGTAATAGATAAACCTTTGGTTATCATTTCTGGTTGGGAAAGTTGAACCATTTCAGTTACTCCTTTTTTTAATGGTCCAATTTGGAACTCTATATGTATTATTCCCAAAATCAATACAAAGGTCGACTAAATTTTGGTGTGAAGAATAACATTGTTGCTGAGTCAATTGTGTATGTCTGAATGCCATTTCTTTAACTGTTTCGTTGCATTTCATTTATCTTTCTGTTAAATTTGAACGTATCTTTTGAATTAGATTTGTAATATGTATTTGAACCAGAATTCTATATTATGATTTGATACAGCTAATTAAGGGGAAAATCAGTTGCTATCCTAAGTTTTGGGAATGTTCTTACGATATAGATCGACTCAATATCATTATATTGTTAATCTTCAGTCTTGCATCTGCATTTTTAGTAATTGTCCATGCATCACCAGTTTTGGGAGTTAATTTGATTGATAAGATCTCAGAATTGGCTAGATTTAGAATTGTATTTACTTCGCCTGAGCTATCTTTTGTCGAGACTTAGCTTGGTTTACCTCTCCTGCTGTCGGGTTAAGAGCATACCTCTGTTAGATTAGGAAAGATCAAAATTCATTGAATATTATTCATATAAGGGAGCTGTACCTTCTAATTCAGAGGGAAAATAGGTTTTTAAGTAACTATTTCGCAACTGTTGTATTCAATTGTTCTTAAACATTTTTGGGTATTTTAGAGTTACATTCAAAAGAACAATTTGTTTACCAATACAATTTAATAACATTCTTGTTAGTGGTGGAAATAAATCTCCTCCATCCACTCCTCCTGAGACTCCACAAAGTGGAAGATGTTCAAGGATGCCATCATGATCTCATAGCCCTAGAGTAAGAAGGGCTTCAATACATGATCATTATAGGAGATGAAAACCTCCTAGGAACTCAAAACAACCTTCACAATGTGCTCATCATGGTTCACAATATGGGGGTAGTAGCTTGAGTTTTGACCTCAGCTCCCAAGACTTCACGAAAATGCAACAAGAAACACTCTTCCAGCAATATGTGGAGAAATATTTAGAGCAAAAAAAATACAAGTTCCTAGAGAGTTTAATCAACAAGGGTGCTAGAGTCCCCTACAACTTTGATGTGGACAAAAACATTAAGAAGCAAGGGACATCTCAAGAAGAGGAGATCAAACAACTTAAGAGCATGATGGAAAAGATGTTAGCACCCAAGAATTCATTCTCACTTGACTCAATTTTTCCTAATCCTTTTGACAAAAGTGTTAACATGAAAGAGTTCCCTAGAAAGGTTGAGATCCCTCAATATGAAAAGTATGATGGGAATGGAGATCCACATGATCACGTGCACAAATTTTATACCACAAGTTTTGAGTTCCATCAAGATGACTCATACCTCATGAGATTGTTCCCAAGGGGTCTTAAGGGTCAAGCGATGGAATGGTTCACCAACATAACTCCTCCTGTCAAGACTTTCAAAGAGCTTGTCCATAGATTTGTTCAACACTTTACATACAACCTTTCAAGATCAATCACCATGTTGGACTTATGCAACTTAAAGAAAAATCAAGGGGAATACTTTGTCACTTTCTTGCAAAGGTGGAGACGACAATGCTCTCACTACTCTAGAACCATTCCTGAAAATGAAAATATTGACATCCTTGTTAGCAACTTGGTTCCCGAAATGTGGTATGAAGTTAGGAAGATGGTTTTTGATTCCTTTGACACCATGGTCAAAACCACATGTAGGATTGAGGATGTTTTGAAAGAACAAGGAATTTTGACCAAACATGGAAACAACAACATTGGTCAAAATAAAAACAACTCTGACAAGGATAAAGGGAAGAAATCACACTAGAATAGGAACAAACAAGTGGTTAATGATGGAGTTGTGGAATCCTCCCAACCCAAAGATCAAACTGTGCTCCACTTGTCTAGTATTGTTCAAGCCATGAAACTCAATACATCTAATCAACAAGAGAGCAAGCCAAGATACCAAGATAGGCCTAATAAAGAAAGACATAAATTTTCAAAACTTGTTGACTCATATGAGGATGTCTTGAAAATGCTCATTTCCAACAACCTTGCACATCCTCAAGATCCCGCAAAACATTATATACCTGATGTTAAGCCACATTGGTGGGATGAGAAGGCCTTTTGCAAGTTTCACAATGGTATTGGACATGACATTGAAAACTGCTGGAAACTCAAGCATATTATTCAAGATCTCATTGAGAGTGGCAAACTTAAGATAGATGGATTTAACACCAACACCGATCATAAGGCATTCAAAGAATCGTTGCCCAAGTATGGGAAGGGGGAAACCTCTAAAGATAATAATGGAAAAGTTGAGATCAATTACACTTACACAGATGCAGAGAATACTATCAACATGCTTGAATTTGTAGAAGAATATGTCAACATGATGAGGGGTAAAGATCCCTATGGTTATGATCTAGACGTGGACTCTCCTCCTATCTTTGATGAAGAACCCATCATGGTGCTAAGGGGTCCTAACTCTAGAATGTCCTTGCAAGCCCTCAATTTTGTCACACAAAGTCAAGGTTCCATTGTCATTAGAGGACCAAATTCAAGTCAATCGAATAAACCTAAGCAAGTGGCATCAAAGAATGTCACCTCAAAACCAGCAGTTAATCCTAAGTCTACTTATAATCTTGTCAATTAGTTGCAAAGAACCCCAGCTCATATTTTGATCTTTGAGCTCTTAGAGTTGTCCCCAAGACACAAGCAAGTCCTTGAGGATGCTTTGCGCATGGAAAGCGTCCCCAACAACTTATATTTTGATCAATTCTAGAACATGGTTAATCATATTGCTAGCCTCATTACCTTACCTTTTCAAAGGATGATGATAAAGCCTTGAGCCACCCACATAATCTTGCTCTTCATATTGAGGTCATGATCCAAAAAACCTGTGTTAGGCATGTGTTGATAGATGGGGGTGTTGGGCTTAATATCTGTTCCTTTAGTCTTTTGAAAGAGTTGGGTTATTCGTAAAAAGTCATAGATACCAAGAAAAGGATCACTATCAAAGCCTATGATGAGGCAGAAAGAAGTTCCAAGGGGTTGGTCATCCTTCCTGTTAGGATTGGCCCTGTTGAAAAAGATATTTTATTTCAAATAGTTGATGTTGGTCCCCTTGCGTATAACATCTTACTTGGTAGACCATGGATTCATGATATGAAAGAGGTGTCATATGCCTATCATCAATCTGTTAAGTTCCCTTACAATGGAATAGATATTTGTATACATGGGGCTAACACCTTATCTGTTAACTCAATTTCAGCAGGAACTCATGTTCCCCTCAATAAAGAAGTAGAAGAATTTTATGTGACCTTAGTTGAATGTAAAGACAAGCTCAAGTCGGTCGACCTTAGCATGGGGGGGTATCAACTCAACTCCCTCATTACATTACCAATTTCACCTCAGTCTTATGGAAAACCTTCACAAGAAAAGAAACCTTCCTCTTCAGCTATGACTTTATTTGGCACATTTGTAGAGTCCTTGGTGCCTATTCAAGATGAGAAAGAAGAGACATTTGTTAGAGATTGGATCTATAGAGAAGAGAAATATATGAAAAATGAGAACTTCTCTCCCTCTCCTAAGGCTTACAGACGAGGGTATACTTTTGTCGGCTATACCAGACATGGCCCTCTTAATCACAGATTGGATGCTAGAGCCGAACCTCTTGATCATCCTTTTTTTGGATGCAAGTCTAAGAATCTGGTTGGCCTAGGCTTTATAAATCACAACAAGCACACTACTCCTATCCTTGATAAGTCGGATAGTGAATATTAATCGGAATACATACCTAGTTTGACAAATCAGCAAGACATGTGTGAAGATTGGGTCCCTTCCACTAAACTCCTCTAGGGAGATTCAGATATTCTAGTCACTCATGCATCAATTGAAAATTTAGAACAAGAATCAGATATAGAAGATCCTTTTAGAGAACATCAATGAAAGAATCTTGTTCATTTAATAGAAAGAAAAGGTGACACTAGACCTTCCACATCAAGATGTCCCAAACCTTCATGGTGTAAACATCCTAGTCACAGTTCAGTCACAAGTTCACATGAGTATGAATGGGACTCCTTCTCAGTGCCTTCCACAGTTGACATGGATGTTGATGTCATCCACACTTATAGTGCTCAACTTGAGGTAGTCAACGAGTCACGTGTAAGATTAGAGGATTTGAACCCACGTGTTGCCTTAGTGGACAATTCTTCACTTGTTAGGACAAATCCTGATTTGGGTATCTTAGAAGGATACTAGACAAACTTTGACTCTTCGGTCACTAGCAATAATATCATTCACATTTATAACCTTGAACCAGTCATCGACCTGCCTCTTGTTCATCCTAGCCTCATTGATTGGTCCCAACACTATCAAGAACTTGAGCTCTTAAAATTTCAAAATGATTATGAGATAACCTGTTACCTAAATGCCCTTGAACCCGTAGTCTCTTCCACGAGCAAACTGACTACCAGCATGACAAAGCCAGACATCAAGTACCTTAGTCACAAAAGAAAAAGAAAATAAAATCAAAAGAATAGGAGTTATGATGATGAAAACCACTGTGTGGCGGTATCAGAACCAAAAAAAGTAAAAAGAAATGATGTATCCAAGGGTGAAAACCTCTCTGAGGTGCCTAAGGATGAGGTACTTGATCATCTCCCTAGCTACTTTCAAGATAGATCTTCAATGCTTATTGAACTAGGTGTGTTGTTTGTTTCTCCTCATGGGTACAAGATTCCTAAGTCTGACAAGTTATTGTTCCCATGTACAAACAACATTGTTGAGTACAAAGCTTTAACAAATGGACTTAAGATGGCCATAGAATGGGGAATCAAAGATTTACACATCTATGGGGATTCACAGCTGATAATAAACCAAGTTAATGATGAATATCAAACAAAAAATGAGAAACTGGTACCTTACAAGAAAATGGTTGATTCCTTGAAATGGTACTTCACATTCATCACATTTTAGCAAATCCCTAGAGAAGAGAACAAAGCAGCTGATGCTATGCCTACACTTTCTTCACTCCATCAGTTAGAGCAGCATGAATCTGGATTTGAATTCCTGGTGGAAGAGCTACATCACCCTATCTATGATTCCCAAGAAAGCCATGTCATTTGTACCCTTGTTGGTCGTGAGTCATCCTGTTATGGTGCCATTTACTCATACCTTCATGATGGTGTTATTCCTAAAACCTTTAACCGATCTGAATGCAGAAACCTTACCCAAAACACCTCTCGCCATTCCCTTATCTTTGGTGATCTATATAGGAGGGGTCTAGATGGAACACTTCTTAGATTATTAGAAAAGGAAGAATCTGACCAAGCAATAGTTGACATCCATGAGGGTATCTGTGGGGGACATTCCAATGGTTTTTTCGTGCCCCAAAGGTTTCTTAGGGTGGGCTACTATTGGCCTACGAAGCAGATTAACACAGTAGCTTTTGCAAAGTCATGTGAAAAGTGTCAAAAACATGGTAACCTGATACATGCTCCAGGAAGGGAGCCCATTCCTTCTATATCTAATTGGCCATTTCAGTGCTAGGCCTTTGATCTTGTTGGGCAGATCCATCCCAACTCATCAGGTAGACACAAGTTTATTATCACTACTACTGATTACTTTACTAAATGGGTAGAAGTTGTCCCACTTTCTGTTGCCTCGGGAAAGACAATCTCTCTATTCATTTTGAACCATATCATCTGTCGATATGGAGTGTCTTCCGAGATTATCACTGACAACGGAGGCCAGTTCAAAAATAAGGACCTTACATGACTCTACAAGAAATTCAATATTAAACAACATTGGTCCTCCATTTAGTTCCCGCAAGGAAATGGTCAAGCAAAGGCATCAAACAAAACCATTCATAAAATCTTACATAGAACAGTTTGTAAGAATGGTAGAGATTGGCACTTATAGATAAATCTGGCTTTGTGGGCCTATAGAACGAGTATTTGTACTCCTACTGGGGACACTCCTTTTGCCCTGGCATATGGTGCTAAAGCAGTATTACCTTTGGAGGTTGAGATTCCTTCACTTAGAGTTTCCCTCAAAGGTCTAGTTACAGATGAAGACTAATGCACCATGAGACTTCAAGAGTTAGAACTTCTAGATGAAAAAAGTCAAGCATCATTTGACCATATGAGGGTTTATCAAAAGTGCATGTCCAAAGCCTTCAACAAAAAGGTTCGCCCTACAAAATTCCAAGTGGGAGATCTTGTCCTACGTGAAAATCCTAAGAATCAACAGCATAGAGATCAAAAGGGAAAATTTGAACCTAATTGGCTTGGACCTTACATCATTACAACAAATTTTGGGTCAGGTGCTTATTTACTATCTACAACAGAGGGAGAGAAGCTCCCTAATCCTATCAATGTCTTGCACCTGAAGAAGTTCTATCCATGATGTCCATTTTTTCTGGGGGCATCCTTTGTACATAATTATTGATCCTGAAAAAATCCAAAAAAAAAAGATATATTGTCAAAAATTCTAAAAAATAGAAAATGTCCTAAAAAAAATGATCATCTTAGTGAAAACCTAGCAATAGGTGCTTTGATGTATCTTCAAAAAAATTATATATTCCAAAAATAAAATAAAAATAAAAAAATTCAAAAATTCAAAAATTCAAAAAAATAGAAAAAGTGCCTTGGTGAAAACCTGGAAACAGGTGCCTTGGTAGTAAAAAATTATAATAAAATCTAAGTGGTGAAAACCTGAAAATAGGTGCTACTTGAGGCCTTTGCACCCCTGTTTCTTAGCACATGTCCTTGACACTTAGCCTTTCTCCATCATGCCTTGTCCTTTTTGCCTTGGTTTGGAATTGGTCTTTGTCTTTGTCTAGGGGTCATAACTATGTTAGCTTTGGTCTCTTGGATGCGTTAGTCTTTACGAGATCTCAAAAATGGTGTTTTTCAACACCACCCCAACTGTATTTTTCAATATAACCCCTGACATCGAGAGTTTTTCAACACTTATCGATTTGGTCTTACCCGGTTTTGTCATGTGATCTTACCTGCTTGCAAGCATTCGATCCTTATCCTCGAAACTCAGTATCAGTTAACACACTTCAATTTTTAAACACAACAATTAATGCTTGAGCTATGTCATGATATTTTATTTTTGTACTGACTATTATTGATTTCATTGAGTGTCCTTGTCTAATAAGTCTCTTCAGGATGCATAGCTAGAGGAATTGGGGCATGGGGCATGTTTTTATTTTCTTTTTGCTTGTGGGTGTGGTCTTGAAACTCTTGAGTGTCTCTTGTTGTTCGCTTGACACACTTAGGAGATTTGAGGCATCATCCTTGACTATTTTTGCACAACCGTTCCTTTGGTCATCGTGGCATCTATGCCTTGATGTGAGCATGGTTTTGCTACATTAAATTGGGTAAGCTAAATTCAAAGTCATCTTGACCTTTATGTATTTGATGCTTATGTTAGAATCTTTCCACATTCCAATCTGATATAAATCACATTCACATCTTCATAGGTGCGCTTGTGACTAGTGATGATTGTGTGATTTTTTGATGTCCGTTAATAATGGCCCAATGATGAAAATAAGTTCATTACCATTCTCTAATGAATGATGAACACAAAGTCCTATGTTACAGTTGCTCTACTGCAAGTACACCTTTGCATTTTCATGTAGCTTGCATTGTTAGACCTCGTGTTATTTTGCATTTTAGGTTGCATTATGAGTTTGAGAGGGTTTTCCTTCATCTTTCTTATGGAATTTTAATCAACCGTGGTCATGTTTTGATCTTCATTTCCTTATCTTCTTTCGTGATATCAATCGAAATTATCTATCTTAAATAGTTGATTGATTTTGGGGCATTCCCTCTCTTAAGTCAAATTATCTTTCTTCTCTCCATTTCTTTCCACCTCTTCCAAACTTCTATCTTCCATTCGCTTTCACCCCACTTCTTTTCTTCTAATTCAACCTTGGGGCACAATCTTTCGTGTTTGATGATCTACCTTGGTTATGTGATCCTTATATCTTTCCTCTTACATCAAGAACCTTATCTTTAGTTTGATTTGATCAAATTTATCAATTTATTGTTTCTCCTCTATCTCATTTCAATTTTGATCACGAGGGGGTAGTACCTATCAAACTTCAATCCTTGATTCAGCTTTATCAATCCTATCAATTGCTTCGCTTGGGGAAACCTTGCTTGAGATTCTTATCTTGGACATATCAATTACCTATTTATAGGGGTGTTGACCTTGTCTTTTTCAAACAACTTATCTTTGTCTTGATGTGTTCCCGTCCGTCGATCACACGTCTGGGTTGTTTTGTGATCCCAAATCGATCTCACACTTCAACTGCATTCTTTGACTACATGTGTTCCCATAAAGATCACACATTAGTCAAAGAGGGGCAAATGTATGCACCATAAAATGGTCACCTAGACTATGGGCCCCAATTCTTCAATTTATCAAATGACAGAATCAATTTATCAAATTCCTGAATCAATGCTTTGCAACATTTTAATTCAAATCAATTTCTTTGATCAAATCGTAATTAATTCAATTATTTTAATATTTCATAAGGTTTGATTATTGATGACTCTTTTAATTAAATAATCTTATCTTATTTAATGAAGATCTCTCTTTTAATTAAATAATCTTATCTTATTTAATTAAAATCTCTCTTTTAATTAAATAAAATAATCTTATTTAATTAAAAGAAAATCCCTCTTTTAATTAAATAAATAAAATCCCCACTTAAAT
>MU228431.1:1781139-1825379 GCA_018584345.1 Thuja plicata | reverse complement strand
TCCTTTTTCTTCACACATATTCCTAAGTGGTGGGCTTTTTGCCTCTTAATCATAGCCTTTGATTTTGCCTTTTGAAGATATGAGCACATGGATCAACCAAGATTTAATCTCCACCATTGCTCATTTCCTTTTACCTCTTAATCTCTGCCGTCCATTGCTCTTTAAAAGGAGCCCTCTCCTTCTCATTTGGATAATCAAAAGAGATACACTTTATGCTATTGTTATGCTGCAGGTTTGGAGAGCGATTTTGGAGGAGAGTTTTAGCATTTGAGCTTGAACCATGCAACTTCTCTTCTTCTTGTCTTCTTCTCTCATGCATCCATGGAAATCCATTTAGAGTAGATTTGTGTTAATTTAGATTCATATTTCCTTTCAATAGATTAATCTTGCATATTTCTTTCATAGATTAGCTTGCATATTTCCTTTCATGCATTGTTATCATATAGATTAATTCCTTTCATGCATTGTTATCATATAGAATAGCTTCCATTTTCATTTACAATGCATATTTGCTGATCATGGAGACTAGCATTCTTGCTCTTCCTCTTTAAATCTCTCATTTCATGGTGTACTTGCATGGTGTAAACTAGGTCTAAACTGAGGGCCTCCATTACAAACCCTTGCACTCCATGAATAGGGAGCTATGATTTTCCATTTGAGACTTCATTCTTGAGCAATCTTGAATATAATGACTCATAGAAGTGTGTCACATTTTCAGCACACAGAAATTATTCAGCGACTTGGAGATACAAAGGAATTCAGTACTCGGTGTTAAAGATGAGTTAGAGGTTGGGTCAAATGAAGGAATCAGGTTGACGGTCAGTGTGATGCCTTAATCACTGAGATCAAGCTTGAAGATTCATTAAGGCATCATGCTCTATTTACGCATGTCCGCGGCAGACCAGGCTCTTAGTGGGGTTTGACCTCATCTTGAAGGAAAGAATCATATCAGACGGTTATTGCAAAGCCTTTATCACCAGATCAAACCTAATTAATATTCTCTGAGCCATTGCATCATTGTGCCACATGGTAGTGGGGTCACCTTTCTGTGAGGTCTGAGGGAAGTTAAACTGTGATCAAGTTTTAATATATTGTGCGATTGGTGCTTTTCCTCGATGGCCAAGATGAAGATTGTTAATGTTCAAGGCATTACATTGTTCTGACACGTGTCCTTCCCAGTCAAGTGGAGCCTGCAGTTTTGATAAAAATGGTTGATTTAATGTCCAAGCAAGTTTCTCTTCATCCTATGGTTGGCACTTTGCCTTAAAGAAAAGATGCTTGAGAGTTAGTGATTAAGCCATTGTGTCGTGTCGACTCGTGGCATTTTTCAGAACCTAGGTTCGTCTGCGGCTTGTTAATCTCTAAGAAAGTTCCTTTTGATCATGCGGTGGGCGTTATTCCTTAAGACCAAGATGCACGACATAGTATTTAATCCATTGCGTCATCCTGCCACATGTCCATGGCAGGGCCGGGCTGAAGTCAGAAAGGTAAAGGTAAAGATCGATCAAGTCATATTTGATCATGTACATGGCCCTTTGCCTTAGGGTTAAGATGATCGATGGATAACCTTTGAGGCATTGCACCAAGGTGAGATATGGCATTGCTGACATCATGGGTCCCGGGTTTAAAAGTAGTAAAAACACCATAATTTTGTAAAGATCTGACGATAGGAATTAAGCCTCAAAGACAAAGATGAAGGTTTTTATCTATTGAGCCATCGTGACATCGTGTCATGTGTCCTAATCAGATTTGAGCTTAAAGACAAGATAAAGATAAGGTAAGTCAAGATAGATCTGATGGTGGGTGTTATGACTTAAATCCAAGATGTTTGAGATCAAATGTTCAAGGAATTGCACATATGTGCAACGTGGCAGATCAGATCCTGAGCTCGCAAGTGACTTAAAAGAGATCGGCGGTTCTATTTTAAAGTTGATAAAGGTTAAAAATTGAGTCATTGATATGACATTCGACCCCACCTATGACCATTATAAATAGATATTCAAATATTCAAATATTTTCTCATGGTTTATGGTAGTGGCGACGTGTTCCAAATTGCAGAGAAGGTAGATGGATCAGGTTGATCTGTTTGCTCAAATTTATGGTGATGAGAGATATCTTCGAGGCTAATCTGATTGTTTGAGATATTTCCCAAGTGTATTAATGTTAAAAAAAGACTATTTTTAGCATTTTTGATTGTTTAATGGATATCTATTCTAACCCTGATTCTGCCCCAATTTGATCAAATGGATTGACTCCTGATCCTGTGTGCTAGGGGAGGTTGTATATAAGTATTTTTTAGAGGCTTTTGTAGATAGTTTTTCCGAGATTATGTAATACTTTCTGTGGCATTCTCTCTGCCCCCAAGTTTTCATGTGTTTGTAATTTCTCATCGAGATTCAGATTATGCAAAGACTCTTTGTGACATTTTCTCTATCCCTGGGTTTTCTTGTTTGTATTTCTCTTATTGAAGCATAATAAAAGTGGCTAATATTGGAGAAGTCTTGGAGTTTTGAGTCGTCTTTCTTTTCTGCATCTTTGTGCACTATTGTGGATGATTGATATAGATGATCTTGTGAATTTTGTTCATTCCCTATCATTTTTTCTCATTTTTGTGCCTATTTGCTAGAGTGAATGTTTGTTTGCAGGTCATAGTCTATGTCTATTCCTTGAAAAATCTATTTTTTGTGAAATATTTTCTTTCCCTAAATAGTCTCTTTTCATCTCAGACCTCTCTATGAAACACTTTTGCAAGCCTATTCAGGGAGTTGTGCTTGTCTTGACTCAGAGATTTTGTTCTGGTGCTTAGTCATTGTGATGTGATTCATGTCTCTTTCGGTGTATCACCTTTTAGATTAAGTTTTTCTTTCAGTCTTTCAGTTCTCCTTCTATCCCTTTTCCTCCCAAGTTTACCTCTCAATTTTAAAGAGCAAAAATAGGTGATTATCCAAGAGGAACCAGCCTAGAATCTGAAGGTATCACTTCAGTTAACAAAGGTCCCACAGTTTGGAAGTGATTCCCATGTTATACCAAGTCATTATACTTATGAGTTTAATAGGGTGCAAATTTGGTGTATAACAATTCTGGTACGCCCAGTGGGACTACAAAAATAAGTTTATCTTTCAAAACTATGTTATCTCTGATATGTTGATTACATAGTACTGACCTAGCATGGTTCTCTTTAAGGCATTTATAGCGACTCCATTAGTGTTAAGAACAAGAAGATCCAGTCCTATTAAAGTTTATGAGAAGGATAGAAACAAGGAGTTCAAAGCCTTCAGAGTTTTCACAGTTTCCTCCAACAAGAAGAAAAGTGAGATCATCTCAAAGGACATCCCCTAGAAGGAGAGTACAGTCTACACCCCCTATTTCAGAGGAGAGAACCTTGCATTTCCATTCAAGAAGGAGAGGAAAGTCTTTAAGCAAAGAGTTACTAGAGGATTCAACTTCACTCCCTGGTTCAAATAAAACCCACATAGTTTCTATTCAGAAAATCACAGTCCCTATAATGGCAAGACAATTTGCATTTGTACCTTTCAATCAAGGTAGCCCATTGAAATTTTCTCAACATCATGATGTACCTCTAGAAACACTAAAAAGTTTGCCTGATTTCACAGGTGAAAGCCATACAACATCTTGTGAGCACGTCAGAGATGTGGCTACCATCTGTAATATACACCATGTCATTGAGGAATATGTGGCTACTAATTTATTGGCAGCCTCCTTCAAAGGTAAACCCCTCAAATGGTTTAGAACTTTAGCAGTTGGTTCCATTGAGTCATGGGACAGATTTGGAGACTCTCTCAACAAATATTTTGAAGACAAGTCAGATCATTTGTCCCTAGTAGAGAAACTCACTACTATCACAAGATCCTTCAACAGATTATATTTTTCTATATTTTTTGAAAAGTTTAAATAGTGATATATCTGTCATGATTCAGTATTTGGGAGGTACCTCATTGCCCCAGGCTTTTGATATAGTTGTTAAAGTAGAAAATTATCTAATTCAAGCTGGTAAGATAGGCCCAAGGCCACCCATGCCTCTCTGCCCCGATATTCAACCCAATATGCCTCTGCATATCCCTTCATTCACCCATATACCTACTTTTGTAGCACCTCAGGCTAGCTCAAGAAATGAGGAGTCAAAAGAAGGATTTTCCCAAGAACTGCAAGAAATGAGAAGTAGTCAACAAGCAACGCACAGTTTATTGCAAAGTAATAATCTAGAAACAAGTAACTTATTGCAGAAACTTAGTAATCAGTTGATCAATATCAAACAACAAATTAAGGGGGGCAGGCCACCTTTCCAACAACAAAACCAAGGTCCTAACCAACAGTATCAAGCTCAAGGACAATCCAGCTATCAGCAAAGTAGACCACTATATCAAGGAAATTATCAAGGTCAAAGGTAGAATTTAAATCAAAAGTCATTTCAACCTTACAACCCATCACCTCTCAACTCTGTGAATCCAATCAAAGATATGGTTCCAAGTCAAAATAATCTTGCATCAGAGAATGAATGGTACTTTTCTTGCAATCAGCAACATAATCAAACTACATGTTTGAATGGGTTGAGGAATCAAGCACTTATGGCACAAAATTACTCAAACACCCAATCGGAGGCATCTTCTAGTGGGTCAGTACCCCAACAAGATACACAATCTAATGATATTGAGTTCTCTAATTGGCAAGGTGAAGACTTTAATTGTATGAATGGCGAGTCTTCAATTGGAGCCAATACTCGGTCCAAGAGAAGATCCCAAGACATGGAGCAAATAGAGGAGAAGGGAAAGGCTACCAAATTTGTAGAGTCATCACATCCATCTATTCCTGCCATATTGAAAATACCTCCTATCATGTCGGTCAAGGAGAGTCAATATCCCAAAGATGTTGAGCCCACAATGGTGAAAGCACATAAAAAAGTTCATGCAACCATACCATTCAATATTGTGGACAATATGAAGAAAATGAATGTGACTATGTCCATGTGGGAATCCTTTTCCATTCCAAGGCAACCTGAAATCTTGAAGAAGGCTATGGGTGAAGAGGCAATCCCTCAACAACCCAAAAATGATGCAGCTAAGCCGGTGTTGGTCAACATTGATCAAGAGAAGAAAATTCCAAGCAGCAACACCAAAGAAGATGCCCTTCAAGGTAGAAACTTAAAACCACCTCCCTTTTATGTATCATTAATAATTGGAGATTTTCTAGTACATAATTATATGGTAGATAGTGGGGCTACTAGTTCAGTCATGCCCAAGAATGTAGCTGACCAATTAGGACTCGAGTATGAACCATTCCAAAAGAATGTAACACAACTTGATGGTTCATCAGTGAACACAGTACGTCTGGCCAAGGATACAAGTTTGATCCTTCATACAATCCCTAATTTCTCTATCCTCCTTGACATCTACATCATAGAGCTCCCTGCTCTTTTTGCCTTATGTATGTCAAGAGAGTTCATAGCTAAGATAGGAGGATACATTTCTTCTGACTGGTCTCATATGCTTTTCCATACTAGATATGGAACCAAGGTCACTATCAAATCTGAATTATTAGAAGCACATCATGTAAAACTTTATGTGTCTAATGCATTCAATGCAAGTTGTCTTGCATTTGATAGTAATGATTTTCCAATCATTAAGGAGACAAATACTTAGATAGGGAACATTTTTTATGAGTGGGGATCAGAAAGGGCTTCAGAGGCTCAGGCTAATGTTATTTGGGATGTTGTTTTGGGGAACTATATGATCCAAGAGGAGGGTCTCACAATGCCAAATCCTTTTAAGGCAACTAGTAACGCATTAGAAGAAAAAAGCAATAAAGTTTGGGAATTATTCTTTGATGGTGCTAGAAGCAGACATGGCTCTGGTGGTGGTGCACTGCTAGTCTCTCCAAAAGGTGAGAAATATTATACAAATTTTAGATTCACTTTTTCTTGCACAAGCAATACTGCTGAATATGAGAGATTGGTGAATGGACTAGATTGGGCTAGAAGGAGAGGTACTAGAGCCTTAAAGGTACATGGTGACAGTGAATTGGTTGTCAACCGTGAAAGGGATGAGTGCTACCAAAAATGATACTATGAAGGCCTACAATCATATGGTTTGTGATGCAATAGAATATTTCCATGCTTTCAATATCATTGCCATCCCTAGAAAGTTAAACTAAAATGCGGATAGGTTAGTTGTTGTGGGACCCCAATTTAATATTCCTAGAAACATTGCAGTAGGAAAGGATCAACAACATGTCAAGATTATTTTCAAGCCTTCCATCCCTAATAATGATGTTAATTGGCAGGTGTTTGAAAATGATGAACATATTCTACAATTCCTATTTGAAGAGGATATTTTCTCAGAGCGCAATCTGGATAGGTTGATGCAGAATTATGATGACCAAGTTGTACAACTCAAGTCTAATAAGCTGCCTAGGGGCCTCATAACTTTAGAGTCCATCTTCAATAAAGATGACCAATCCAAAAATAATAGGAATAGCTTAGTATTTCAGCAAGAACATTACATTGATTTAGAGCTTGAACCAAGCAAGAGATTAAAGTTTGGAAAGGTAAGCACTAATTCAGAAAAACAAGATTACATCCAATTATTTCAAGAATTCAATGATGTCTTTGCCTGGCCATATGAAGATCTCAAAGGGTTTGATCCAGCACTTGCTCAAGGTACCACAAAGCTAGAGCCTAATGCCAAACCAGTCAGCCAAAAGCAAAGGCATGTCAATCCTAAACTAGAATCACTCGTGCATAAGGAAGTTCTTAAGCTAATAGAGAGTGGTATCATATATCCCATTAAACATGCTAGTTGGGTATCCAATCTTGTTCTTGTTAGAAAAAATAATGGAGAACTAACATTATGTGTTGACTTTAGGGACCTGAATAGGGCATCCCTGAAAGATCACCACCCATTACCATCCATGGAGCAGATTCTGCAGTGTATCTCTGGATCTGAACGCTTTTCATTGCTAGATGGCTACTCAGGGTACAATCAGATCCTAGTCAATAAGGAGGATCAATTCAAGACTGTATTTACAACCAAATGGGGAACCATGACCTATCAATAGATGCTTTTTGGTGTGTCAAATGCAGGTGCCACTTTTCAAAAGGCTATGGATATGGCTTTCAAGAGCCTCATGTACAAGTTTGTGCTAGTATACATTGATGATATCACTCTCTATTCTAAGCATGTTGCAAATCATATCAAACACCCGAGGAAAATCTTTGAAAGATGTAGGGAATTTGGGATGTCCCTCAATCCCAAAAAGTGTGTATTTGCAGTACATGAAGGGAAGCTATTGGGATATATTGTGTCCAAAAAAGGTATTACAGTAGACCCTAAGAGGATTGCAGCCATTCTAGAGCTTCCCCTACCTTATCAAAGGAAGAGCCTACAATCCTTCATAGGAAGGATCAACTTTATTAGGTGTTTCTTTCCTAACATTATAGATCTTTTGAATCCTTTGACAATTATGATGAAGAAGAATGTAGTTTTCAGTTGGAGCAAAGAGGGGAAGGCTATTTTCAAGCCATTAAAGAGGCTCTGATAGAGGCTCCTACCTTGCTAAATCCTAATTTCAAAAAATAATTCATTCTTTATGCTTATGGAGGCTCTAATGTTATCTCTGCAATGTTGACTCAACAAAACTCTGAGGGATTGGAGCAGCCTATTGCTTTCTTTAGCAAATGCTTGGAAGAGTATGAACAAAGATACTCTTTTGTAGAAAATCATGTACTTGTTGTTGTGAAGAGCCTTAAAAATTTTGGACATTTATTAACCCACAGTAAGGTACATTTAAGGGTCACTCATCCAAGTGTCAAAGAGTTCCTACTTAGTAAAGACTTGAATGAAAAAAGAGTTGGTTGGATAACTAGAGTTATGGAGTATGATATAGACATTTAGGTTACCAAGATGGTTAGAGGAAGAGCTCTTTGTGAAAAATTGATAGAAGATGAAACCCTAAAAGTTCAAGAACAACTGAATGCATCCTTATTTGTGCATTCAACAAAATATCACGACAAGGCAACAGGTTGGTTGCCAAACATGGTCCATTTTTTGAAGATAGGTGAGTGCCCTGTAAACTTAGATTCAGCAAAGAGGAGGTACTATAGATTACAATCAATTCCTTTTGTGTTGATTAATGAGGTCCTTTTTAGAAAGGATCACAATGGTGTTCTCCTTAGATGCATTAATTCAGAGTAAGTAGAAGATGTCTTACATGAATTCCATGATGGACCTTCTGGAGGTGATTTTTTCTCCTAGGACTACTACTTTCAAGATCATGAGGGTTGGATATTATTGGCCATCCATCTTTAAGGGCAGTCATGATCATGTGAAGAAATGCATGAAATGTACTATGTTTGTAGGCAAGGAGAGGCTTTCAACTCTAGCCCTCCAACAATTAAGGATGGACCAACCTTTTGTGAAATGGGGCATTGACTTCATAGGCCTAATTAAACCCCCATCTAGTGCAAGCCACAAATGGATAAGCACTGCAAATGATTATTTCACCCGGTGTACTGAGGCCATTGCATTAAAGGAAGCTAATGAGACTTGTCCTAAAATTTTATGATGATATCATACATAGGTTTGGCATTCTTGATACAATAATATCTAACAATGCACTTGCCTTCACTGGTTTGAGAGTCATTGAATGGGCAAGTAGGCATGGTATTTGCCTCAACCCTAGTTATAATTATTACCCCCAAGGTAACGGTTTAGCAGAGTCCACTAATAAGAACCTGATCAGGATAATTAAAAAGAGTTTGCAAGATAATCAAAGAGATTGGCATTCCAAACTAAAGTATTCCCTATGGTTAGATAGGATCACTCGAAAAAAGATCATTGGGGACTCTCCCTATATGCTAGTCTATGGAAAAGAAGCTAAATGCCCATCTCAACTGAAGTACCAACTTTGGACCTTGCAACCCAACTTGTCCTCTTTGAAGAAGGAGACCCTTTGCAGGTAGGATATGCTCATCTCATGGAGTTGGAAGAGAATAGATGCAAATCTATGCATAATATGGAGTTCCAATAGATGCAAACCAAGAAAAGCTTTGACAAGAGAGCTAGATCAAGGAACTTCAATATTGGGGATATAGTCCTCAAGTGGGATGAATTCAGATCCAGGCCTGGCAGACATACAAAGTTTGATTCATTTTGTGGAGGTCCATTTGTGATCACAGAATGCAAGGAGCATAATGCTTTTCAGCTCTCAACTCTTGAAGGAGAAATCTTGCCCATTTCAGTCAATGGCTTTCATCTCAAACCTTGTTTTGAGGTTTGTCCTACCCTGTAATTAAGTTTTGTTGCTTTCTATTTTTCTTTTAGGTGAGTCTTTCCTATTTTCCTCAAAGTGCTTGTGCACAATTAGTTGTTTATGCTTGTATATAGCTCTTTTCTTGTTTGGCTTGTTGTTTCCTACTCCTGGTTTCAGTCCTCATGATTCCTATAAGTTTCTCTTTTGTGCTTAATGCAGACTCCTTGCCTAATGGAATGTCATAGGTCACTAGTTTTATATGTCTAACAAGCTGACATCCAGTAGAAATCACCAAAAATGTTACCCAAATTTCCCATTCTATTAATATTGTCTACAAGTGGAGAAAATGATGCTCCCACAAGGGTAGAGCCCAGCTTGTATGGTTTCTGTCAAGTTCCTGGTCTTTGTCATGTTCTCTGCATATTTTAGGCCTGGTTTGAACCCCTTCATGTCTTGAAAACCCTATGGAAGTCTCTCAAACCCTATCTCTATGGTGGCCCATTCTAATTCTTTGTTACTTTTTGTGCCATTTAAGTTCTTATTTTTGTCATGTGCTTTATCGCCTTGTCTCTTATCTCCTAATCTCCTAATACCCGATGGTTAGTCACTAACACTCAATGATCTGGTGATGCGGTCAAGTCTTGGCACTTTTTAGTTATCTCTTGATCTTGTAATGAAAAGGTTAAGTCATGAAAGATCTCTAGATTAAGTGCATTCGTTGATGCAAATCAGATCCTGTGGTTGTCGCTTGATCTCTGGATAAACTCAGGGATCAAGAAACTATTCAACAACTTGGAGATACAAAGGAATTTAGTACCTGGGGTTAAAGACAAGTTAGAGGCTAGGTTAGACGAAGGAATCAGATCGACACTCGATGTGATGCCTTAATCATTGAGATCAAGCTTGAAGATTCATTGAGGCATCACACTCTATTGACGTGTTTTCGCAGTGAGCCAGGCTCTTAGTGGAATGTGATGTCAGCTTGCAGGAAAAAATCAGATCAAGCAGTCATCGCAAAGCCTTTATCACTAGAACAAACCTAAAGATTATTCAATCCATTGCATCGTTGTGCCACGTGGCAGTGCAATCACCTTTCTGCGAGGTCCGGGGGAAGTTAAATTGTGATCAAGTTTCAATGTATCATGCGGTCAGTGCTTTCCCTTGATAGCCAAGATGAAGATTGTTAATGTTCAAGGCATTACACTGTTGTGACACCTATCCTTCTTGGTCAAGTGAGGCCAGTAGTTTCGATAAAAAGCATTGATTTAATGTCCAAGCAAGTTTCTCTTCATCTTGTGGTTGGCACTTTTCCTTAAAGTGAAGATGCTAGATAGTTAGTGATTAAGCCATTGCGCTGAGTCGACGCGTGGAAGGTTGTCAAAACCTGGGCCCGTCTGCGGCTTGTTAATCTCTGAGCAAGTTCCTTTTGATCATATGGTGGGCGTTATGCCTTAAGACCAAGATGCATGACAGATAGTCTTTGAGCCATTGCGCCATTGTGCCACGTTTCCATGGTGGGGATGAGCTGAAGTCATAAAGGTAAAGGTAAAGATTGATCAAGTCATATTTGATTGTGTGGATGGAGATTTGCCTTAGGGTTAAGATGATCAATGGGTAACCTTTGAGGCATTGCGCCAAGGTGACATATGAAATTGCTGACATCATTGGTCATGGGTTTAAAAAGTAGTAAAATGTCATAATTTTGTAAAGATCTGATGACAGGTGTTAAGCTTCAAAAATAAAGATGATGGTTTTTATCCATTGAGCCATTGAGACATTATGTCACGTGTCCAGATCAGATAGGAGCTTAAAGACAAGATAAAGATAAGGTAAGTCAAGATAGATATGACAGTGGGTGTTATGAATTAAAGCCAATATGCTTGAGATCTAAAGTTCAAGGCATTGCGCCTACATTCCATGTGGTAGATCGGATCCTGAGCTCACGGGTGACTTAAAGGAGATCAACAGTTTTGTTTTAAAGTCGATAAAGATTCGAACCTGAGCTATCAATATGACATTCCGCGCCACCTATGACCGTTATAAACAAATAATCAAATATTCAAATATTTTCTCAGGGTTTCAAATATTCCAAATTGCAGAGAAGGTAGATGGATCAGGTTGATATGTCTGCTCAAATTTATGGCGATGAGAGATATCTTCGAGGATAATCTAATCGTCTGAGATATTTCCCGGGTGCATTAATGGACAGACAAGACTATTTTAGGGATTCTGATTGTTTAATGGATATCTATTGTAACCCTAATTATACCCCAATCTGATCGAATGGATTGACTCCTGAGCCTGTGTGCTAGGGGAGGTTGTATATAAGTGTTTTTTAGAGGCTTTTGTAGAGAGTTTTTTCAAGCTTATGGAAGACTTTCTGTGGCATTCTCTCTGCCCTCAGGTTTTCATGTGTTTGTAATTTCTCATTGAGATTCAGATTATGTGAAGCCTCTTTGTGACATTTTCTTTGTCCCTGGTTTTTCTTGTTTGTATTTCTCTTATTGAAGCATAATATAGTGGCTAATTAATATTGGAGAAGTCTTGGAGTTTTGAGTCCTCTTTCCTTTTTGCATCTTTGTGCACTATTGTGGATGATTGATATAGATGATCTTGTGAATTTTGTTCATTCCCTGTCATTTTGTCTCGTTTATGTGCCTATTTGTTGGATTGAATGTTTGTTTATAGGTCATAGTCTGTGTCTATTCCTTGAAAAAGCTAGTTTTTGTGAAATCTTTTCTTTCCCTAAATAGTCTCTTTTCATCTCAAACCTCTCTATGAAACACTTTTGTGAGCCTATTCAGGGAGTTGTGCTTGTCTTGAATCATAGATTTCATGCTAGTGCTTAGTCATTGTGTTGTGATTCATGTCTCTTTCGGTGTATCACCTTTTAGATTAAGTTTTTCTTTCAGTCTTTCAGTTTTCCTTCTATCCCTTTTCCTCCCAAGTTTACTTTTCAAGTTTAAAGAGAAAAAACAGGTGATTACCCAAGAGGAACTGACCTAGAATCTGGAGGTCTCACTTCAGTTAGCAAAGGTCCCACAACTTGGAAGTGATTCCCATGTTATACTAGATCATTAGACTTGTGAGTTTAATAGGGTGCAAATTTGGTGTATAACAAAGTGTTCCTTCATTGCCTCAATCAACACTCCTTTCAATTTTGGGGATTTTGAATATGTTTCAAGGTTCGGTGAAGTTGGCATGTTGAGAATTCTTAGCCTTTGCAAGCGAAGTCCTCTATTCATTTGACCATTCTTTCATTTTTCTTCACCCTTTGAGCGTTTCAAGCTTTAGCAACTTTCATGTTTATTTTTAGGTGCCCCTTCTTTTCTTATCACTCTCTCAACCATCTTTAGAGCCTTTTTGCATGTCTTCTTCATTTTTGTCATGGGGGGCTCATGAAACTATTTTTGATCAAGGAATTGAACCACAAGGAACTACAAGAGACCAAACCTAAGAGCCACTGAAATGACAAAATCAAAAAGGCCAAGCACACAAATGACAAGGGGTCCCATCTCTAATGGGTAATGTGTGATTAGGTCACAACAGGACCTTACACAACCTAGACAAGACATTAAAAACAAAAACAAATGTAAAAACCTTCATGAGGCATCCTATTGATCAAATAAGTAGGTGCTCCTGTAGAACTTACATTTTTCTTCTTGGACGTTATCAATTCTTCTCCTCGAAGTGGCTAAAACGTGGAACACTAACTTGATTTCAAATAAAAATAAAAAGGATTGAAGGGTTAGGAAATCTACTCTATTCCTCGGGATAATGATATCAATGGATGATCGGTGGTTAGATGAGTGAATTCTTATAACCAAGCTCTACTACGCCAAATGAAACAACTACACAAAGGTGAAGCAATCTCGGAAGGGAATGCAAAAATAAATCATATTGTAATCATTCATCTAAATACCTAGTACTAGCGCAATCCAGATGAACATAAACAATTGAACTTAGTATTTAATCAAGTCCAAACTAACCTTACACTGTGACTTGCAATCAACAAGCAACAAAATGTATGGGCATGGAATTCATCATTCATCTTCAAATTTCTCCATTTCAATCAATGAAGTTTAATTAAACTATGAGAAATAGAAACCATGCAAAATGTTGAAACAAGACACAAAGATTCGCTATATCTTCTATTAAGATTGTATATTAACTTCAACATAGTCTTGACAACAATTTATTATCTCCTCCTACTCTACTTCTACTTTCTCTAATGATCTAATGATTAACGACTAACTTTCTCTAATGATCTAATGATCTCTTCTCCCTCTTTACAAATAAGAAGGCCAGGTCTTTCATAGATCTCTCATTGACAAGCCTAGATTGATTTGAATCAACGACCAAGATAATTCAAGGAAAATTGTAATTAGGGTTGTTACAACAACCACTTACAATCATTTAATGTCATCCAATGAGGAAATTACATTGCTTTGAAATGCATATCCTTTCAAAGATGAACCAATGAGAAAATTCAGTATGGTAATACATTAAATACATTCCACATGTCCACTTATGGATAAATTTGATTAGATGAACTTGGACATGTCAAGTTGGAATCCTTTGAATGGTTTAAGATGAGTAGGTGCCACCTCCACATGTATATCTTGTTATCTTTGTTTGAACTCCACTTCATCTCCTAAAGAAGTCTTTGCATATCTAGCAACATCTCTTGATACTCAACATTATTTGGCGTTTGTTTGATTGTGATGGCTCATATTCCCAAATATTGCACTTGTTAGGAATTTATCCAAATGTTGAGTGAATATCCAATAATTGTTGAGATTTCTCATTGAAACTTTGAGTGGAAATTCACTAAGTGCAAGGATTTTAATGAAAACTGATCAGAATTCCATCATGTGAAGGGAACACTTTTGATCAAAATCCCACATATCCTAAGGATTTCTCATACATTCCAAACTTGTTTTCTTCCTTTGAAGTCGGAAATTAGATGAGTATAGGTTTTTTGACTTACACCCTTGGATTTCTAACCTTCTTAAGGATTTTCACTTGTAAAATGGGAGCTTCTTCACACCTAGGATTCCTTCAAGTGCTCAACCTATGACTTGGCCTCAAACTTCCAAACCTTTTGCTTCAAAATCCAATTTCTCACACTTATCCACACTCAAACTCTTGATTTTAAGACCAAATACTTCAAAATTGTTTCCAAGCTAAGATGAGCCTAAGTAAAAACACTAGAGCACTAAGCAAAAAGTGGGGGTCCCCATTTGCAATGGGGTGTGTGTGTTTACTACACAACATTGTTGTACTCCCTATCTTTAAAGAAATTAATATAGAAAATATATGGAATAGGTTTGAGATATATTGTTTGCCCTATATGTCTAAGATCTCATCCAGAAAATCTATAATACTCAACTAGAATGCCTAATCTCCTGACTAATTCTAAAACTGGGATAAGATTGCAAAAAGCCAAATGAAATTGTATGATATATAGGCATCCCCTTTGTTGTTGTTCATTCTCTCAAAGATATGTGGGAATGGTATATCATAAGATTGAAAATAAGAATACTAAATGACAGGGGCATTTACTCTCTCTTGCTGGTAGAGCTTGGTTATATCAAGTAGTCTTGTCATCTTTCACTATCTAAAAAGAATAAGGTGTTGAAAAGACTTTAACCTCGTGATATTTTGTTTGAGAATTTCTTTGTTAAGTCAATTAGCTTGCCAACTTTGAATTGTAGATGGAGGTCTTGGAAGTCTCTGAGACAATTGACCAATGTACATGACGGTTCTTCCAAGGGTAAGGGTATTTTTGTGTCATGCCCCCGCCAAGACAATTTTGCAGGTCTTTGAAAATATGAAATAGTTGATTAATGAGAAAATGCTGGTGCCATTCATAAAATGATAAGGCATTCAAAATTAAAGTAAATAAAATGATAAGGCATTCAAAATTAAAGTAAATAAAGAGTATCCTAAGGCAGTGATTCGCAAATAGCGTGTAGTTAAAATATGGCATGCTCATAGCCTTGGTTAAAGAAATCAGGTTGCAGTCTTTGATCTATATCCTACGCAATTAAATTGAAGATAATAAGAAAAGTCGATTGATATAAAACAAAAGCATGTCATGGGCAGCGAGTCCATTAAACATACAATTAACAAATAAAGCAAGATTGCAAGGCAGCAAGCACTTAATTATGAAGGGTTGTATTCATTGCAAAGGCTATGGTGTTTGTGAAGAGGTGTGACTCCCTCTCATTTGAAGATATAAGAGGGAGCACAAATCATTTAGGAGAATCATCAAATCAAAAAATCAATTCAAGCAGCATTCATTATAAAAGCAATCAAGAATGAACTAATCTATCAAATCAATCGATTCATCATTCAAACATCAACCAATCAAGCATCATATCTTTCAAACACCAATCATGCAAACCTCAATCATTCAAGCATCAATCATTAAATCCTCAATCATTCAAGCATCATCTATTCCAGTATCAATTCATTCAAGTATCAATTCATCGAAGAATCTCAATCAACTCAGAAATTCATATTTCAAGTATCAATTCATTCAGCAATAAATACAAAGCAGAAATTCATTGAAGCATAATCCATTGAAGCACCAAATCGAAAATAGTCTAGCAAATAGTTATTAGTTTTGAATTCTAGGTAGTATCTTGCAAGTCAGAAGTTGGGGACAAAAACATCTAATTCAGCAGATTTGCAAGTATTTTTTGGAGAATTCACAATATGATTGACCTTATGTATGTTCTATGATTTACTGATCTGAACATTATCCAAGAAATGTAATCTTTGATAGAACCATTATCATATTTGAGTAAATAGTATTGTTTTAAGTCAAGAATTAGGAAAATCACAAAAAGTGACATTACATTTTATCAACTATGGATCCATGTGATGGAATCTCATATATAATTACAAAGATGGGATGCTAAATGGTGTAAACATTGGTGACATGTCCGTGAATGGAAACTTGATCTCATAGAATAAAGTTCAAACATAGTATAGAATCCTACATAACAAAAGAGCACATATACTATTCTAAATTATGTATGATGTTAAATTCGCTCTTCAGCTGAGCTTCAGCACCAACATTTTAGATGATATCAAATGGAGCAACGGTTCACTCTTGTTAACGGCCAACATTAAAGATGCATATAATCTACAAATTGACACCCATGAAGTTTTTGATATGCTAAATCTTCTATTGGATAAAGGAAATCTATCTTGAGTCATACATAGTATCCTCAATTCGAGCCGAAAATTCTTGTTTTATGTAGCATCTAATTTTTAAAAAAATTGTTGTGGTTTATGTTCTAAAAGATGTAGTTAGCAATATGCTTGTCAAATGTGAAACATGGATCAATCTATTGAACATCCTTTTTTACTGTAAAAAAATTTTGGTTCATATTTTTGGGTAGTAAAAATGAGTGGGATGATAAGAATGACATCACTTGATGTGAAATCTCTTGTTTGGGTTTATTACATGTTTTGATGAAGAACTTAATAAGCTATGGCTTAACCTTTCAACTGGAATTTGGTGGTACTTATGGAGGGCTAAAAATGATTAAGTGTTTCATGGCAAGAGAAGGCTCATTACAAACTCTTACAGTGAGCTCACCTTTTTTTTATTGTTTTACTGGTTACTTCGACAATGGAGATCCTCAAGGGTAAATTATATAGTCTACTTGATGGTGTTGGAATTGGGTGACACAAATCTGATATAGCGCATGCCATGTGATGGCTTAACATTTTAAGGAATGGTGGAAAGCCAAATGAGTTAATTGAAAATGACAAAGATCCTAGAGTAGCAGCATTCAAGCCATCCATCAGCCTGTTAATGCAATCAATCCCATTCTCAATACTTGTATTCCAGCTGCAGGTAATGTCATTGAGATTTTGTAGAAGGGTTGAGTTAACATTTGTAATAGTAGGCTTGTACATTTTTTTGGCAGCCATGTAATGGTAATCTAATGAAGAGCAAATTGTGATGATATTTCTAATTTTAGGTGCTTGGTAGTGATGTTGACACTACCCAGATGCCGTTGATAACAGTCTGTTGGAACCATTTGTTGTTGCACCAAAAGTTCGAACTATCAATGCCCAATACAAACGTCAAATTTAACCTGATCCACGGGAAGCAGTTAAGCCATGTCACAAATCTCCAAGGAGGTGCTGACCACCAAGTCAACAATCTTCCCCTCAACACTGAATGAGCCTTCAGCACCCACTAAAGGGAGACTCGAACCTGTGATCCAAGGCTCTGATACCAATTGTTGGCATCATTTGTCGTTGCACCAAAAGCTCAAACTATCAATACCCGATACAAACGCCAGATTTAACCCGATCCATGGGAGGCGGTTAAGCCATGTCACAAATCTCCAAGGAGGTGTTGACCACCAAGTCAACACAGTCGGCCCTAGTTGTTCCTACATAGCACTTCTATTTTGTATTAGATGATATCAATGATTGTCTCTGTGCCTTAATGGCTTTTATTGTGTATCCTATTTTTCTTTAACTATTTTTTTATCCAAGGGGTACCTCGTCCCCGTCAACTTAATCAACTTTATTCAATTAGAAGCCATAAAATGGAAGTCTAAGAGATAACACTTAAAATTTCAATTTAAGATGTCACTCTAGGGATTTGCGCATAGATCTCTATCTTAAGAACCTCATGGCCTTGCCATTTAAGCACAACCCCACTGACTATTTTTGTTTAACTATCATGAGGTATAAAACATAAAAAAATAAAATGAGAAAGAGGGCATAGGAACTTAGCTTTGTGTGATGTTTTTTCATGGATTGTGTTCAATGATCCAATTCAATACTTTGTAATCAAATATGTGACTAACACTCCTATATATTGCTCTTGCTCACATTTTGTACAAATTCGATTGGGTGTTCTGAAAATGACCTCAGGAGTTACAAATTTAATTTATGATACATGGATCCAACCTATGCGCTTTTGATCTCCTAAAACTTGCCCACTTTTGGTTTCTACAATTGATGGTATTTATAGAGTCCACTGGAGTCTATTTTACAAGGGATTTTACATTAGTGAAACCACGTGAATAGATCCAATTGTGTATGCATAATGTGTCGTTACCATGAATGCACTCAATGTAGAACAAAATGTACGATTGGATTTAGGTCATAGATAAAATAAAATATGGACTTGTATACAATGCTGCAGCATGCAAATTGGATGTTTCCACAAACATGTTGGCAAATAAATGCTTCTAGGAAGGAGACAAACTTGGGCCCAAGATTAAGTTTGAATTTATAAGTTTTGGTGTCAAAGCTACAAAGGTAGATTATGGGTAAACTTTAGATCAAGATGTAATGAATTAAAACATATTTTATTCATTGGTGTAATTGAATTAAATATATACAGTTTTTGCAATTCAAGTAGTTTGACCTTGAAAAAAAATCTTTACATGGTTGTTGATCCCTCGCTCATGATTACAGATGAAATTTATACTATAAAAAAAAGGTATACATAAATAATAGATTTGGAAGATGTTTTTTCTAATAACAATTGAGCTTTTGTAAAGACCTGTGGTTAGCAGATTGGTCAAAATTTTAAACCTGCTCTAAACATTCAGCGGCATCGTCCTATGGCTTACCACTCGGTCTTGAGGTTCTTCTCTGCTGCTCCGGTCTCTTAGTGCTTGCTTGGTGGGTTGGGGTCTTGTTCGCCCCTCCCACCTTGCTGCCTCTTTGTATGTGCCTATTGCCTTCGTTGTGGTTTTTGCTTTTCTTTGGTCACCGTTTGGTGTCCTACTGACATTGCCCCTTTGTTTGTTCTTTGGCCAATACCCATACAAATAAATAGTTATGTTGGCCTCTAATTCATTTTGGGCGGTATTTGACTAACATAGTTGGAACTCGCTAAGTTCTCAATGAGTTACCAAGTAGTTGCTAGATTTTGGGGCAGCCAATTCTCACAAGGAAAACTTGTAAGGTTGCTTCAACCAAGTCTTCATCTAATCAAAGAAACAAAACTTGGTGACTTTGTGCATGCAACTCATTGAACACAAACTACTAAATAGGTAACCCAACATGAAAAAATGTGTCAAAAAAGTAACACAAACAGTTATAAAATATTCTTTCATTTGATATGAACTTACGTTCACATAAAGATGGGCAAAAATGTAAATCTTGATTGCCTTGTTTGTGGCTGGTTGGGCCTTTTTCTTTTTGGTTGGAACTATGGTTAGTTTCTTTGGCTTGTTTGGTGGGGCTCCACAGTTGTTTTTTGGTCTTTCTTTGACCTATCTTTTGTTGCTAATGTACAAGGTTTCGGGACCTTTCAAATCCTGCTTTTACTTAATCAGAACAATTATAAAACATTATTTTTGCCTTTTCAAAAATTATGAAAATGTTCAAAGGTCTTCATTTGGACTTGGTGGTAGGGGATCTACCCCTTGACCTCGCCCTATACTACAAAGAATATGCCATGGGCACTGCCCTAAGACCTTGCAAGTGATGCTACTTCTCAACCCCCTGGGATGCTTGTCCCCTAACTCTTGAGCGAAGTGTACCCCATTAGGGAGCAAGACCCAAACCCCTACCAAACTCATTTGACGCAGTTGCATTTTCCATAAATTTATGGTTTCTCCAAAATTATTTAAGGTTTCTAAGTTTTTTACTGGCTTATGCCCAATCAAAAAAATTTGGTCTACAGAACCCAAGTTTGCAAACTACGTTGGCAAGACTATTTATATGTGTTTATCAACCATCCAATAGCATCTTCAAGTGTTTTTACTAATTTTTCAGTCACCAGTTATAATATTTATTTGAAGCCTGTGCTGATTTAATTTTTTACAATGTGGGTTACTTATGTAGTAAGGATGATAGCCATTTGAGTGTGAACACACTATCATGCACTTTCCTCCAAAAATACTAAAGGGTTTGAGGTTGAGCAAGGCTAGGGACAAATCTATAACACTTGGCTAGGGTGGACATGGGCACACATTAAGATGAAAGCCTCTTTCCATTTGAAGCATTTTTTTCATATTGTTTTATTTTCCCTTGTTTCTTAAGACATTTCTTTCTTCTAAGCATACTTGTCTTGGTTTTAATGTCAGTGATTGACGCACATAACATTGCAATTTGCTGGCCCCTTCTTGTGTTCTACTAGATTGAACATCAAACATAAATATATCATATCGGCCTAAATATAAAAATTAATTCCTCAAATTATTTGATATGTAAAACCGAATTCAACCACATAGTACCTTTATAAGAAAATCAATATCATACAATATGTTGAGAAACAAGGTGGAACTACTATAAGAATATCTTTTACAAGTGTAGGCAAATGTGAATTTTGTTTCTTTAAACAAGGATTGTCGTAAGATTATTAAAGTTATTGCATTAATTGGCAATGAGAAATAAATCGACAAACTGTGTCAACACAAGACTCGTGGAGAACCCTTTTTCAGAAAAAAAGAAAAAGACAAAGAAAAAAAGGTTTGCATGAGAAACAAGACAAGTATATATTAATCTCCAAATAGGAAAGACATCCACACAATAACAGTATCTTCACTCTAACAACACCTACATACTAGTAAAATAATTTCATAAAACTATCATCTCATATCTCCAATTTATACAGAAACACCACAAATGGCTTCTCAAAACAATGTACCATCAAACTATGGTAAATGTGAAAACTCCCACCTCCAAAATGAAGAGGGTCTTCTCAAATTAGCAAATGTAACTCCCAATGAGCCATGAATAGCAAACATAACCTTCGTAACAATAATAGATAGCATCTTTGACTTGTAACTCCTCCATAATGGCTTATATCTTCACCACCCAACTCATATGGGACCCATCAACAGCATTCAAGATTCTCCACTACTCAATTCTCACACCTAAGTTGAGAAATTTGCTAAAAATAGCTTCGTAACTACCACTTCCAAATCCACCTCCATCATGAATGCTATAACTACTAATGACAAGATTCTCAGGTAATCTAAATTATAAAATTAATTTCCAATTATATGCTAGGCATTCAAGGTCACTTTCCAAAAGTGTTGGAGAAACATGAATAATAAATAGAATAACAAGGTAAATGACACCTCAATCCTAATAAAATATTTATAATCAAAGAGAATTTGTTTAGAACATCACCTCCAAACTCAACACAGTGGAAGAATTCGCATTTGATGATTGTATAACTTGAATAATTTAAGCGCTTTTAAAAGTCATTTGTATATGTTTTCTTTTGTTAGTCATAATGAATCCCAACACTACAATCAAAGCAAAAGTAATCAGTTCCAACTATGGAATACATATTTTGTTGATAAATCAAGAAAAAATTTGAATCCTTATCCCTGTGATTCCTCTCACAATGCTTCCCTACTGCACCTACATAATAGTATCCAGTAAATGTGTGTCTCAAAAATCCATTAAACATGAAATACTACCATTTCACTAAACACTCAACCACCTCAAATATGAAGACAAATAATTTTGTATACAAAAACAAACTACATAGATAGAGACACTTGCAAACCATCACAAGGAGTTTGAAAAAATGGAAGACTATCACAATAGTTAGCAAGATCAAATATTGTTGGTGATCTTTCTGTTCAAATGTTGCACACTACTAGTCACAAACATCAATAATAAGTGGATAGTTATATCTAAACTTGGCAAACATCTTGTTGGAATGTTACATATCGTACAACTTTCTTTAATAACTTTCAAGTTAGTTGTATGAGTCAGATTAATGCAACAAGGAGGTTGGTGAGGCGTCTCTTTTCCTTAAACATTTCAATAATTAAATATTGTCGCATAATTCTCACTTTGAACACCATTTAATATATTTGTGCAGTGCATGGTGTATTTAATATTTTCAATCTACCCCAAGTTGGTTGTATACTAAAGAATAAATGAAAAAACAATACAAAGAAATGGTTTATAATCTATTTTCTATTTCTGGTTGACCTCTACAATTTTGAGTCTATCATCATGTTGGATGCAAATGAAACAATTATTAATATTTACAAAGAAAAAAATAGAAATATTATTTTGTTCAGACAGTTTCATCAATTACAAAGAAAGTTAATATAGTAATAGCCTATCGACATCAGACAGGCCTTTTTATCATGTCCTTATTTAAATTTTTTTTGCAATTAAATCAATCACAGGCTGTCTCCATAAAATCAGTTGAAGACATCTGCAAAATGACAAGAAATGCCTATGGAAATCAAATTGTCAGCAAAAAGCATTAGCGAAAATCCCTATACTAGTAAAAGTGTAAAGCAACTTAAATGCAATAGTCTGTTTGGGTGCCGGAATACCAAATGCTGGATATGGTCAATTCTGGAAGATACATATCTTAGAAATGATTTCCGGAATATGGGCTGGACCTGTTTGGTTCACCCGGAAGATGACTGAGAAGACGCATAAATAATTTTAATTGTTTATTTGTTAATTTTTTTCCAATAGTGTGTATGTGTGTATATATAGACACATACACACGTGTATATACATACACATGTATATATACACATACACGTGTGTCTACACACATTTGTGCGTATATATATTTACACATACACACGTGTGTATGTATATTTACACACACGTGTGTATATATACACGTGTGTGTGCATATATACACACATGTCTATACATGTGTATATATACAAATGTATATATATACATGTATGTATATATGCATGTGTGTGTATATACATGTATATATACATGTGCGTATATGTATCTATACATGTATATATATACACATACACATATATGTATACATACATGTGTGTATATATACACATGTATACACATACACATGTGTGTATATACACACATATATGTGCATATATGTGTGTGTGTGTGTACACACATATATACACATATACACACGTGTATATATACACATACGTACATATACACACATTTGTGTATATATACACATATACACACATACACACATCTATCATGTCACGGATCCGATGAGATATTAAATTTGCTTTTGTGAAAATTGGAATTGGAATTGAAATTCCAATTCCACCTATTTAGGTGGAAGATTGATATGCCCGTTTTGGGGCAAAATCAGAATTTCATAATTCCAATTCCAATTTTATTTATGCACCCAAACATGGAATTTGGCATTATTCAGAATTAGATAATGTCAATTCCAGTCTAATTCCAGCCCCCAAACGGGCCCAAAAAAGAGAGTTATGATTATTGCATGTTAATAGCGTGTAGCTTAAACTTGTTCAAGCTGGATATGGAAAATAAAGCAAAGAGCATCCAAGAGGGATGGGGACCAACTTGCCTCAATTGGATTTTTGCGTTTTTTGTTGTGTTTCATGTGCAGGTCACTGAGGGGGTACCAAAGAAGCAGTTGCATTTGCCATAAATGCTTACCTAATCTTGCAATTTGGAGAATATTGTGCAGTGTGGGGTGATGTCATGTTTACATTTCATGAGATTTGGGTCACTAGAAGAGCATTGTATAGTTTCTACGTCTCGACTAGCCGATAGGCTTACATGGTTTAACCTTGCACCAACATTTTGGGAGTTGTGCCAGCCAAGGAGTTCTTATTAAGGTACATTGGGTCCGAGCGAAGCTATGAGGCGCACCCCATGAGAATATTCCCTTCTGCTATCACTGTAATTGATTTAGAGGTTGTTTACACTTGGTCGACTACACATTTCATGTGGCCTAGAGCTTTGCAACACGTTGTAGCCAACGGAGATCATCTTTGAGGTTGGAGATTGCTATATATACAGTCATAATTGTGTGAGAATCAACAAAGGAGATAAATAACAAATAATCATCAACGGAATGCATCAAGGATGGATCAAAGGATAAGTGCAACAGAAAGGAAGCAAGGGCAGAGGATCAGAGTAAGGTAAAAAGGAGTCTAATGTGGAGTGCAATCATGTGAGCAAAACTGTGAGGACTTTATGATATTTAAAATTAGAATGTAGCCACTGTGGCAGGTCTGGAAGTGGTGCTTCCAGAATTAATGATCTGCGAGTAAAGAAGCCTTGAGTGGCCATTATCCTGTTTGAGTAATCTTGTTGTAATCAAGTGATTGTTGCTTGGCATGTTTTGAGGATTTAACAATATCTGGTGGAAACTTTTGAAGGTTAGCATTTTTGCCCTCATAAGGGTTCTTCCAAGGCAAATTCAGTGTCATCTGTGGTAATTTATTATTGTTTTTGAATGTTTATTTGTGTGGGCTGCACAATTAGATAATCCTACATGGGACCCCTTGGTTCTGCCTACATCAAATATTATCAAAACTGGTTGGATTATGGAAGGCTTGTAAACAGAGCGCCGACCATGAGGCAATTTGTAAAGGATGCTTGTGGATAGAGCAGCATGTTGGAGCCTTGGAAATCTAAGATTAGAATCCTAGAAGTGGAAAAGGGTGAAGATTGAATTCTAGAGAACACAGAAGATTGTGTTTGCACTTATGATGACTTCTAGATAGTTTGCCAATGTGGGGTAGTTGCAAGAATTTGTGAGCGAATTGCCAAACTTAGGTAGTCGGAGAAGGTTTCCACTTGTTGACAAATCATCGAATAAAGGCAGCTTACAAAGGGACTTTGTGGATGGCTCGTCAAGTGTGAGGCAGTTGCAAGGATCTGTACGTAGATCGCCAAATCTGAGGCAATCAACAAAAGAATGTTGGAAAGTGGAAAGGTAGACTGCCGACTGTGAGGCAGTTTCTGCAAGAAAGTAAGTGGGATCATGGGAAAATTGTCTTAAAGAAAGAGAGCCAATAGAGAGGCAATCTGATAGGATGTGTACAAGGAAGTGCAATCAGGAAATTTTGAAGAGATTGCCAAAGGAATGAGGATGGCTATGACAACAAGGGGCTCAATATTCCAATGACCTAGGGAGTTTGATGCAAGAGCATCTAATAGATATGGGGACTAACTTGCATCAATTGGATTTTGATTTTTCACTGTGTTTATGAGTGGTGGACTGGGGTGCTTATTAAAGGGGTGCTTGTGGATAGGGCAGCATGTTGGAGCCTTGAAAATATAAAATTAGAATCCTAAAATTGGAAAAGGGTGAAGATTAAACTCTAGAAAAAACAGAAAATTGTGTTTGAGCTTATGCTGACTTCTAGATAGTTTGCCAATGTGAGGTAGTTGCAAGGATTTGTGAGCGAATTTCCAAACTTAAGGTAGTCAGAGGTCGTTTTCACTCGTTGACAAACCATTGAATAAAGGCAACTTACAAAGGGACTTTGTGTATGGCTCGTCAAGTGTGAGGCAGTTGCAAGGATCTGTACGTAGATCGCCAAACTTGAGGCAATCAACACAGATTGTTGGAAAGTGGAAAGGTGGGGTGACAAATAGACTACTGACTGTGAGGCAGTTTATGCAAGACAGTAAGTGGGATCAAGGGAAAATTGTCTTATAGAAAGAGTGCCAGTAGCGAGGCAATCTAATAGGTGTGTGCAAGGAAGTGTGATCAGGGAACTTTGAAGAGATCGCCAAAGGAATGGGGATGGCTATGACAACAAGGGGCTCACTTTTCCAATAACCTAGGGAGTTTGATGCAAGAGCATCTAATAGATTCGGGGACTAACTTGCGTCAATTGGATTTTGATTTTTCACTGTGTTTTCTTATAAAGTTGCATTGGGTCCAAGAGAAACTATGGGGAGCACTGCGTGAGGATATTCCCTTCTATTGTTATTGCATTTTAATTGGAGGTTGTTTACACTTTGTTGACTACAAATTTCATGTGGCCTAGAGTTTTGCACCACCTTGTAGCTGACATAGATCATCTTTCAGAATGGAGATTTCCATGTATACATTTTCTATGACTGTGTGAAGATTAGAAAAGAAGATGGAGAATAGATCATCATCCAGAGAGTGCATTGTAATGTCCCCAATTGGGACTTTAATTGATTTACCCTAAAATGCCCTACTAGGCTTTTGATTTTGCTTGGGAATGGCAATTAACTTAGTCTCTGTAATGTTCCGTACCAGGAAGCTGCCAATTCCCAATGATTAAAATACATCACCAAGCATCTAAATCAAAATGAATTAGGAAACAATGAATGATTCATAATACATTTGACAACTAACATACTTAAGCCCAATTCCTTCTCTCCTAAAGGTGTCAACCCTAAGAAGGATAGGGAGCACTTGTCATAGGGTGCTCGGAAACCAATTCACAAGTAGGCTCCCTCAAGGTTTCCGAACAAATTCATACCAATCTCAGGACTACTCCCTCAACGCTTCAGAAATACATGCCCTTACTGTTGGTACTATGGTAATTTTTGGAGGAGATCTGAAGATCGGTCATAAGTAGATACATAATTGGTTGTCATTGATAGCAACATGTTCAGTTAATATGATTGTAGTGATCAGTAAGATACGTACATGATCGGTAAAGGTAGATATAGTTAATTGTGTTGATCGGTGTACAGGAGCTGTATAGGAATAACAGTTTCAGTCAGATAAATTGATAGCGGTCGAGTTACAGAGCAAATCAGCAGATGTGGTCTTAGAGAAGACATTCATATGGTATGAGGAAGTCATGGTTCTGACCGCGACAGCTAATTCGATGTTTTGAGTGAATTATGGTTTTGATGTGGAAAGTGTACCTATTGGGTCACCGATCACAATTTCATGATAAATCGGTTAAGGTAGTGGATCTGAGGTCGGCTATCATTTATGAAAATGTATATTACGTTTGGGGACGACGTATTAGGTATGATTGATGTTGATTTCGAGGAGGTTGGTAAGTATTTTGTGCCGACTTTGAGGGAAAGCTTTTAGGTCTTAAACCACTTAAGAACACAATATATAAGGAGAGCTAAATCGTGTGATTTAGGGTTGCAATCGTATTTTTGAAGTGCAACGATCAGAGATTGAAGAAGTAGAGATCAGTACAGCGTCAGAGAGCAAAGGAGCAGAGAGGATTTGATAGGCAATTAGTGCCATTCTACAGATCATTATTGTTGTTGTTTCCTAACAACTGCAGCAGGTTAAATCCCTTTAACAGGGTAGATCCTAACAAATCTTTGTTGTAAATCCTTTAACAAGGTAACTTCTTTATTGAAGGTTGAAATCCTCTAACGAGGTAGACACTAACAAGTCTTTTGGTATTTCTAACAAGGTACTAGTCACTTTTAACAAGGTGAACCCTAGAAAGGGTATGGTAGCTCCTAACAGGGCAAACACTTTTTATTGCAGTAAGGTGATTTGTGGGTGTCATCCCCACCGTGGTTTTTTCCCTCTAACAAGGGTTTCCACGTGAAAAATCTGTCATATGTGATGCTTTTGTGGATGCTTGATGTTGTTTACTTCTATTTGATATTATCAGTTGCATGTTTCATTAGTTAGAAGTTGCTGATTAGCTTTGTTAGATCGGTGGTGAAATTTCTTAAGTACTTGTCTACACTAATTCACCCCCCCCCCCCCGACTTTTGTGCCGACTTTGAGGGAAAGCTTTTAGGTCTTAAACCACTTAAGAACACAATATACAAGGAGAGCTAAATCGTGTGATTTAGGGTTGCAATCGTATTTTTGAAGTGCAACGATTAGAGATTGAAGAAGTAGAGATCAGTACAGCGTTAGAGAGCAAAGGAGCAGAGAGGATTTGATAGGCAATTAGTGCCATTCTACAGATCATTATTGTTATTGTTTCCTAACAACTGCAGCAGGTTAAATCCCTTAACAAGGTAGATCCTAACAAATCTTTGTTGTAAATCCTTTAACAAGGTAACTTCTTTATTGAAGGTTGAAATCCTCTAACGAAGTAGACACTAACAAGTCTTTTGGTACTTCTAACAAGGTACTAGTCACTTTTAACAAGGTGAACCCTAGAAAGGGTATTGTAGCTCCTAACAGGGCAAACACTTTTTATTGCAGTAAGGAGATTTGTGGGTGTCATCCCCACCGTGGTTTTTTCCCTCTAACAAGGGTTTCCACGTGAAAAATCTGTGTCATATGTGATGCTTGATGTTGTTTACATCTATTTGATATTATCAGTTGCATGTTTCATTAGTTGGAAGTTGTTGATTAGCTTTGTTAGATCGGTGGTGAAATTTCTTAAGTACTTGTCTACACTAATTCACCCCCCCCCAGTGCTTGTGCATACTAACACTTACCCTATCTTGGGATTCACCCACCTTGTGAGGAATTACTCTAGTCATTCCCTACAATCAACCTGTTCTCGAAAGGGGCTATAGAGAGAGATTAAGGGATAGGCTATGAACATACTAACTTCAATGGATTATGAACAATTAGGCATATATATATTTAATTCTGATTCCACTATTATAAACTGTTATTTATGCTACAGCATACACACTAAACCATATATTGGTCCCTTCATGGCTAACAACATCCATATATAATATTTTGCAAATCAGTGTGGATTCATGAGTAATTCGCAGCATACTCATTTGCTGTTATATATATTTTATTTCCTTCTGATCTCTTTCTTGTGATCAGTGTCGAGTATGTTTTATAAACTATGATTCCCCCTTGTTTGGAGGAATCCAATCCCCATATATAGCTTGTAATGCTGAAGAGATTGGTTGCACTCCAAAGACATGGCTTATGCCTCTTCATAACTAATTCATGCTACCGATTAATATTATCTTTATTATTAATAATCGCTGCCTTGCTTGTTATACCTTATGCCTTTTATCATCGATGTCCATAATACCAATTATGCTTATGCTCTCTAATCACTGATTAGATATGTTTGTTTATTCTTATCGATCTGATTAAGGGATGTTCATTATTGATCGCTGTTTAACTAGATGGCTGTATCAATTCATCATCTCTTTCCTGCAATCGATATCTGTATGAGCGCTGAGAGTCTTGGTCCAATTCTGCCAATGGAATCATCATATTGATGTCGTTTATTATCGATTTTATACATTGCGTTGGTGTTTATCATCATATTCATATTGTGGTTCTTATTTCTTATTTGCTGGCTTGTAATGGCTCTGAATAATGACGCCACGTTCATAACCCAGACTGCCGCGAGCCTCTCCTGGCCTCCATGACTTATGACTAATCGATATAGTCTTGGCTGAATCGATCAGAATATATAATTCCAACTAAAGTGGTATATACGTATTTTTGTCTTCCCCGTGCTATTAATCGCTATGATGGAAGGCACTAATGGTCGATATGTGGAAGTTGACTCGTATCTTTTATTATTGTTGTCTGATATAAATTGCTGTGTTATAATTCTTTGACTTAAGTCTTTCAGTCGACCATCATCGATAATCATTTTGATCCATTATTGCAATTTTGTCTCTCTTAGAAACTTCAGAAAATCAATGTAAAAAGGATGAGAATATCCCAATTAGGGTTTTGGACGGGGAACATGACAGTCCTTCCCTCCCCAGAAATTGTTTGTCCTCAAGCAATGATTGAATAGTCATAGAGACCTATCCATAATCCACCTTTTCTGTGCTACTATGATATCCTCATATATGTCTTCTCCCTTTGTTTTGAATGTGAATTAAAATTTGATAGTAAAAACTTGGCAATTTATAAAGAAAAAATTTCTCTCATCTTCAAGAGAAAAAGGAACAGAAGTTGTAGTAGTTGTGATCCATCAAGAGTCAAACCATTTCTTGTGCATAGAAAAAACTAAAATAAGTGTGTTCAAATCAACATAACTGGTCAGACGATTAGGAAGTACATCTTATGTAACATACAGAGGAATTACAAGTATGAAGTGTATATATGTCACTCTTTAAGACTCGTGCTATTTCTTTTTTTTAGCAAATAGTATGTCCTTCAGAACATAAGTCTACTGCTTCCTGAACAGCAGATAACAATGGTAGTGTATAATTGTGGGGTTTAATTCGGTTTTCATATAAACTTCTTTCTATATTGATTATTTAATATCTAAACACTTATTTAGAACTCTTCTCTGTTAGCAGGCGCCATTTGCCTGAAACACCTACTTCATTGCTAAAAGCTCAAGTTCTTTGATCAAGATGATAAAATTGTGCCAGGAATTCACGTTCAATTAATTCATTGAGACATGGATAATAATAATTTTTGTTTTCTATGGCATAGAAATGATGGTCATTTATAAAAAAGTCCGCATTCATAGCAGTGATTTGTTCTTAACCGTAATTCATAAGGTGTCAAAAGGCTAAGGGTGCTCTAGAATTTTGCCCTTGACCATAATTCATATGATATAAAGGAAAGACAGCTGTAAGGCCATCTCATAATGGTGACAATTGAATTTGCAAAAACCAACATTTGCCCTATATAGTTTTGTTGGGAATGGAATAATTACAATTTGTGCAAAGAACCACTACAAGTCTACAAGATACAAACTCTACATGCCTCCGACATAGTTGTATATATTGTAATACCTGTAGAATGGATATTAATGCACAATAATCAGAATAATACAACATATATTCAGTGATACCAACAAGACATTTACCAATACCAATGGAATCCACAGAGTAACATACCAGAATACCAAGATGGCGAGGAAATGTTTATTTCTTTATTTATTACCAACAAAACCATAAGTCCAACACAATAAACCAAAGTACTTATATAATAGTCGGTTGATTGGGGAAACCAACGGACGCATCTCCTCGCTCCTAACTAGCCTCCCGACAAAACATAACTAAGTCTAATACAAAAAGACTTTATTACATCTTACATATATCCCCCAAAAAAAAATGTCGTCTTCCAGACTACTGTAATACAAAAAGGAAATCAGACTTCAGAGTTGGGTTGTGAAGACATCCCTGGACTTGGAGCTCGTTCCCGGATGCGTAGGAGATCCCGTTCAGCAGCCTTCTGCTTGGCCCGAACTCCTTGGAGCACCCGTAATGCATCCATCTTTTTGGCTTCAGCTGCAGCTAATTTCTCTTCAAGGCCAGCTCGTTCCATCTTCCATTTAGCTTCCCACATAGTTTTTTCCTCTGCCCAATCCTTCTTTATTTGGTGTGTTAGGTCCTTTTCTTGCTGAAGTTCCAAGTATGTTCTCCTGAAAGCCACCTCCATTTCTCTAAGTGTGTGCATGAGGGGAGGCTGCTCCTGTACTTGCTCTATGATGCATGGGCCAGTCCAGATTTCAGCTATTTCTCCCTCCTTGTATCCACTCTGCTCTAATAAGTTCCAATCTATCTGGCATTTTCCCTTCATGAATGTAGCCAAGGACTCCACTGCTCCAATTATGGCTGCCATATTCTGACTCTTGGCCTGCTGTATGATTTCCCTAGTGGTGTGCTCCATAGCTAGCAACTCTTTGAGGAATGTTGTTGTTTTATCTTCTAATGAGATCATTTCCGAACCCTTCCCTGTCTTGTTTTGTAATCCTGTTATGTTCTCATCTTCTGTTTCTGTGGCCTGTGGCGAGGGTGGTGGCGAGGGTGGTGGTACCATCCCAACTTCCTCAAGCAGCCTATCTGCCTCTTCAAGTACTGTGTCCTCGTCCTTTTTCTCCCCACTCTCAGCAGTCATTTTTTCAGTAGCGTGCACCACCAAGGCAACCGGGTGGGCCACTTCTATACCTTTTGGTGTGTGGAGTCTTATCTTGTGTCCACACGATGGCTGTCCTCGGAGGTCTATGACCTTGGTCCGAGTCTGCTGGTCTACAGGAACGAGGTTGGCTACACCAGGTAAGGAAAGTCTTGTGGCTCCCCATTTAGGGATCTTCTGTTGGCCGCTTCCTTCTTCCTGAGTGTTGTGGTTCCCTTTTTCTGTATGGCTGCCCTCCTTGCAAACATTTGCACTCCCTTCCATACTGGGAGTGGTACGAATGCCTTCCGTACTAGGGATGATACGGACTCCTCCAGTACTAGGAGTGGTACCCACTACTTCCGTACTAGGGATGGTACGGACTCCTTCCATACTATGAGTGGTACAGGCTACTTCCGTACTATGGATGGTACTCACTCCTTCTGTGCTGATGGTCTTGTGAATTTGTGCATACTCAGGTACTCCTCCTGGCAATGGGCCTTCCACTTGTGGTAAAAAAGTAACATCTCTAGGTGTGCCCTTCAAGTGGCCAAAACGGATTTCCTCCTCCTGGGACTCTGAAGATGTGTCCGTACTAACCTCATCCTCTTCTGAATTTTCCTCTCCACCCTCCTCCTGGCTTGAACCCTCAATAGATGCGGGTTGACGTTTTGTTATCTGTCTTGGTTTCTTTTTCTATGGTTCTCCTCCACCTGATCTTGTTCCAAAGGTGTCCAAGTGAACCCAGTATGTCATGGTTGGCTTGTAAGGTTCCACCCTATTGGCTGGGATCAGCACTCCTCTATGTTCAGCATCCACCTGTGTGCAAACTGCTTCCAAAAATAATGCTATGGCATGATGAGGCATATAAAATGCCTTATGCTTTAGCTCCATGAATTCATGTAACCGTTCTGAGAGGAACTGTGCCCAGTTATACACATGTCCCTTGTTCAACCCATCAACTACTGGTAACATCCAGGGGGGCTATATCTGATGTGCGGCTGCCAGCCGTGAGTTTACTTTTTACCAAGTCCACAATGCATCGCCATTCTTGATTAGCTATAAAAATCTTCTTTAGGCCCCTATTGTTCTTTTTGTTGAGGATGCTTCCCCATTCTTGTTTCGTGAGATCCTTCCTACACATTAATTCCAACCACTTCATCTTTTCCTCCGTTGGCATTGGGGTTTTTGTGAGTTCCTGGCCTCTGTTGGGTATTCCAAATACCTTGTTTATTTCCTTGGCAGAGTAGGAAATGGTTACATTTTGATGGGAGTACCGGATTACAGATTTGTGAGCCTGTCTATCATAACCAGCCACCATAGTTCGCAATATAGATTCAAATTCTTTTAAATAAAAAATGGGCATGAAAATTATTTTGTCTACCTCTGCTTTCCGTAATGCTTCTTTCAAGATGTGCTTGTCTTCTCAATTCTCCCACCAGGCGCGACATCCACTTCCTATTACACTTTCAAAACTAATATTGGCAGTCGTAATCCTTTCCATGCTCTTCCCTTTATCCTTCTTGCTTGTCATCTTCATCACCTTTCTCACTTGTAAGGCTGGATTTTTCTGTGTGGAATCAATAATTTTTCCTTTGCTCGGGTTTCCAACACTTATCTTTACCATCTTCTCGTTTCCAGCCAACCCTTGTATGCCTTTATTAACTGTTTTGCGCCAACCATTTTGTGTATGACCTCCTTTTGTTCGGCCAACTACGAGACTTCCCAGGCGTATGGCAAGACGTGGACTGCACCCACTCCCTACTGTTCTTTTTGTTGAGGATGCTTCCCCATTCCTGTTTCGTGAGATCCTTCCTGCACATTAATTCCAACCACTTCTTCTTTTCCTCCATTGGCATTGGGGTTTTTGTGAGTTCCTGTCCTCTGTTGGGTATTCCAAATACCTTGTTTATTTCCTTGGAATCAATAATTTTTCCTTTGCTCAAGTTTCTAACACTTATCTTTACCATCTTCTCGTTTCCAGCCAACCCTTGTATGCCTTTATTAACTGTTTTGCGCCAACCATTTTGTGTATGACCTCCTTTTGTTCAGCCAACTACGAGACTTCCCAAGCGTACAGCAAGATGTGGACTGCACCCACTCCATATGTACAACATACGGTCCCTGCCACCTACGTACGGCCTCCTCACTTGTGTACAGCCACCTTTTGCTCTCAACATGTCCGTACGGCGTACGACCACACCGTACGGCTTCTTTGTAAGCTTCCTGTGTATGACCTGGTCTGTACATCGTACAGCTTCCTGTGTACGGCCTGGTTTGGACAACCTCCTCCAATCTGAAGCCTCCATACGTACGACCTCTTTGTGCCACCCACTTTCCTTCCTCTGTCGTCTGTACGACGTACGGATCATCTACACTCTGTGGCTGATGTCTTCCTTGCACTGAGTAACTCTCCCACTTTCCTTTGTTTGAGCACGTACGTCCTCTTGTTCGTACGGTGTGGTATGACTGAGAATGCCACGCTTGAGTCTTTTATAAAAGTCGTAGATGTTAGGGTTTGGTTTTATTATTTCCCTCTTAGCATGTTCCTTTTCCTTTTCTTTTATTTCTTCTATTATGTCTAAGTGACATATGGGGTGGATTTCTTTTTTTTTATTATACAGCCTCAATTTCGACCCATTGACTAGGTCTTTTAGGGGATTATTATCCAATGTAGATAATTTTATAGCTCCATTATCCCTTACCTCCATAACTCTGTATGGTCCTAACCAGCGTACTTTGAGCTTGCCTGGGCTTAATTTCATTTTTTCCGTTATACCTCGGTACCAATTGACTGGGTTTAAAATTCATTTTTTCAAGTGTTTGTCATGCCAAAATTTCCGTCGCTCTTGTGCCACATGGGTGGCCCATTGGGCAAGTGTCCTTTCATCCAACTTTATTAAAGTGTTGAGTCTTTCCTTTAGACTTTTTGTATCTCCTAATCTATGTTCAACTGCTATTCTCAAGCTGGGTACTCCATATTCCATAGGCATCACAGCCTCTTGCCCGTACATTAAGTGAAAGGGTGTTTGCCCAGTGGTGGCTTTGTAGGTCGTCCTGTATGCCCACAAAACTACTTGTAGTCTTTCCCCCCAATCTCCCTTTTCAACTCCACAAGTTTTGTATAGAATTGATACCAATATTTTTATTGTGGCCTCTGCTTGGCCATTCGCCCTTGGATAGTACGGACTGGAAAATGAGTGAAAAATTTTGTACTCATTTGTCATTGTTCTGATTGTTTGATTCATGAAATGCACACCCCTGTCACTTGTGAGTTGTAGTGGTATGCCAAATCTTGTTATTATTTGTTCATAGAGAAATTTTGCAGTACTAAGAGCTGTGTTGTCTGGGAGTGCTCATGCCTCGGCCCATTTTGTAAGGTATTCAGTTGCTGCCACTATGTATCTGCATCTGTGATTATTGCTAGCAGGGAGGGGCCCTACAAAGTCCAAACCCCATCGCTCGAACAATTATTGTGGTTGGGACAGAAACAACGGCATGAAGTCTCTTTTCAAGGGTTTCCCTGCCCTCTGACACGTATCACAGCTCAGCACCCATTCCCGAGCATTTGCATACACTGTGGGCCACCAGAGTCCTACCAACAATACCTTCTGGGTTGTTGCATCAGGTCCCATATGGCCTCCCGCCAACCCTTCATGTGATTCTCTCAAGACTCTCGAGATTTCTTCCTCCATCACACATCTCCTTAAGATCCCGTCTAGCCCCATCTGGTATAGTAATCCCTCTATTAACTGAAATGTCCCGCTTTTGAGTGCAATCTTTCTCCTTTCCGCGATTGGCATCTCTCTTGGAAATGTAGTTGTTGACAGGTACTGCCCTATCCCTTCATACCATTGAGGTAATATAGCAATTTGAAATAAGTGGGCATCCGGGAAATCCTCATTTATTCCACTTCCGGAAGATTCCCCCGACTTGATTCTTGATAATTGATTTGCGATTACATGACTTTTTCCAGGCCGGACTATGATTTTAAAAGTAAATTCTTGCAGGAAGATTAGCCATCTGCTGACTCCCCCTTGGATTACAAGCTTGTTCACCAGATACATGAGTACTTGATGATCAACAAAGAATTTAAAAGGGGTAGCTAATAGGTAATGTCTAAATTTCTAAACTGCATAAACCATACCTAGTGCTTCTCTTTCCATAGTACTGTAGTTCCGCTCTGCTTTTGATAATAGCATGCTCACAAAGTACACTGGATGGTCTAGTCCTTCCTTCCCCATTTGTGCCAGGGTGGCTCCCATTGCATAGTTAGAAGCGTCCACATGGACGTGAAAGTCCTTGTCCCAATCGGGGTATATGAGAATTGGAGCACCTACTAATCTCTTCTTTAGTTCCTGGAAGGCCTCCTCCTGTTCCTTCTCCCAGCAAAACCGCTCTCCTTTCCTGGTAAGTTTTTCTAAGGACATAGATATTCTAGCAAATCCTTCTATAAATCTTCTGTAGTACCCCACATGTCCCAAGAAGGACTTTACCCCAGTAACATCAGATGGAGCTTCCATCTCCACAATTACCCTTATCTTGTCCGGATTTGTTTTCAACCCTTCCTTGCATACTATATGGCCTAGGAGTTTGCCTTGTGGAACCATGAATCTGCATTTTTTTGGATTCAAGGCTAGTCGCGCCCTTCTGCATTGATCTATGCATTCACCAATGATCTTGAGGTGGTGCTCCTTTTTTCTATAAACTGACCAGTCATCCAGAAAAGCCCTGAAATTCCCCACAGACATACCATGAAAGATATGCAGTATGATTCTTTGGAAGGTGGCTGGTGCATTGCACAATCCAAAGGGCATTCTATTGTAAGCGTACACCCCATCTTCCACTACAAATGTGGTTTTTAGCTTATCCTCCTCAGCAATGCTAATCTGGTTATAGCCTGAAAACCCATCCATGAAGGATTATATTTCATGGCCAGCTACCTCTTCTAGGATACTATCAGTGAAAGGAATAGGAAAGGGATCTTTTATAGTTACCGTATTCAAGCACTTGAAGTCCACACATTCGGATTTGGATCCCGTCCTTCAGTGATATGACTATAGGAGACACCCAATCACTGGTTTGTACCTTAAATATGATTCCTGCTTCCAGTATTTTTGTGATTTCCTCCTAAACCTTGGCAACATAGTTCTTGTTCATGCGATAAGGTCGCCTACGCACTGGTCTTGCTCGTGGTATCAACGATATCCGATGGACACATAACTCTGGTGGTACTCCTTTTAAGTCTATATGTCCACGCGAATACATCCTTGTATTCAAGAAAGATTTTCAATGTTGCTCCCTTCAACATTGGGTCCCAATCGTCCCCTATGAAGATTTCCTTGGGTTCATCCTTCTCACCCAGGTTTATTGTTTGCAATTTGGCCTCCTTGTATTCTATCTTTCCATCAAATATGTGTGCTGGTTTGTTATTGATGGTTGTGGTGCCCTCCTTGTATTCCTTATACCCCTCAGGGTAACTTTCCTCTGAATCTGCTTCTTGGATTTGCAGCATATTGCACTATGGCTGGAATACCTCATAGTCTCCCATCTGCCAGTGAAACAGGTCGCTCAGGGAGCTAGTCTCATCTTCTGGACATTCCCCTAGCCGGAGCACTCCATCTGGTTCCGCTCCTTTGTCTTCTCCCTATGAGTTGGATGCGAGATCCTGACTTACACACTGATTCCTCAGATCTATTGTGTACTTTCTCCCATCTACCTCTATGGATAGGGTATTCTTTTTCCAATTATGGGTGGCCTTTACTGCCACCAGCCAACCTCTCCCTAACAATGCATCGTACCCGTTCTTTTCCAAAGTAATTACCACGAAGTCGAGGAGGAACTAATGTGTGTCAATCCTCACCTTTTGTCCCATTAAGGTTCCTATTGCCTTGATTCCATGTTGATCTGTTCCTACCAATTGAAATGTGGGTGGCCAAAGGGTGGGCTTCCCTAGTACCTTCCAAGTCTCCTCCGATAGGACATTCACGCTCGACCCTCCGTCCAGAATAGTATTAGATAGTTTACACCCCATTATCTCCATTTCTACTACTGCAGGTGTCCTCCCTGTCCCTATAGTGAATAGAGTATCAGTCTTTTCTGCTTGTTTTTCTTCTTTCTCCTCCCCCTTAAGGGTTTCCTCTTGGCTACTTATTCCTTGTGATATTGCTACCCGTAGCTGGGGTAATGTTTCTAATAGATCCATAATTTTCACAGGGATGGTGGTTTCCAGTACTTGTTTCACGATGCTAGGTACTGGCCGATTATTTAGGGATTTAGTGGTACTTCCTCTTCCCCCCTCTAGCATGTTATTTCTAATGTCATTCCTGGCTTCTTGGAACCTTTCTTTCTCTGTCGCTATGTCGGGGTATGCAAGTTGCCTGGTCTGCATTCTTGTGATGGCGAAAACTTCATTCTCTGATTCTGCAATGTCAAGCATGTTCACCCCCTTTTGTCTAGGGCAATTGGCATCCTCATGATTACCCAGTTCACACCATTTACATAATATCCCTTCATTTTGTCCTCCCCTGTTCTGGCAATCCCGCACAAAGTGTCCCCATTCGTTACATCGCCTACATTGAATCATGGGTCTTCCTTTAGAATCGTACTGGATTGCTCTCCGGGGTGTGTTGTTATTGTTGTTATTATTGCTATTGTTGTTGTTGCTCCCTCGTCTATTGTTTCGGTACCCCCCAGGTGAAGCTTCTGTATTTGTGTTACATGGAGGGGTGACGAGTGGTGTGGACTGTTCTCCGGTGAAGAATACTTGAACACTCTGTGCCTTTAGATTGTAGGGACAGTCTTTGATTGTGTGGCCTAACACCTGACAGATATCACAGAAAGCTTTGCGTGGGCAAGTTCCTTTCGTATGTCCCTCCTTATCACAATCTGTACACCAGAGTTCCCTCCCCTCTCTTTTTTCCTCCTTACTTCCAGTAACTTCCTTCATCAACCGCATCATGTCTTTTCTCAAGGCTTGGATGGTCTTGGACTCATCCCCACTCTAATCTGAGCTCTCGCTCCCGCTTCCATGTTTCTTAGCTTTGGAAGTCTTATTTTCACTTTCGATGTCCATTGCTCGAGTGCATGCCTCTCCAAAGGATGATGGTGGTACTATCTTCATTTTACGTTTTAAGGATGGGGTTAACCCTTCAATGAACCATCTTTTTTTCAATCCGTCGACAGGTTTGTTATCCAACTTCCCTATCAATTCCTTGAGCCTCCTGGTATAACCCCTAACTGACTCGTTTTTCCCTTGCCTGGTATTGTAGATTTCCGTGACTATCTCGTCGTCATCACGTAGGAGTCTGAATTCCTCCTCAAAGGCAATACGGAGGTCCTTCCATGTGGTTTTCTTGGCAGCCTCCAAGTTTGTGTACCAATCAATAGTGATCCCTCTTAGTGTGGCAGGGAAGGCTTTTAACCATTCATTTGTATCATTTTCTCCATTGGCCTGCCAGATGGTGATACACGTTTTACAGTGTCGGGCCAGATCATCTGACCCTTCTCCAGTAAATCTAGGAAGTTTTTGCTTGACTACTGCCATTCTTTTCCCTCCTCTCGGGACACTCCCTCCTGCCAGGACGCTCCCTCCTGCCAGGATGCGCCCTCCAAAACTAGTGCTCTCTCCTTCTCCTGATTCCTCTGTCTGGATGGAGTGGTGTGCCTCCCGATACTCTCTTTGAGCAGGGGTTTCAGAATTCTCCCCCTCTTTCCTCAATGTTTCTGAAATGGCCAAGTTGGCTATTCCTTCTATGGTGTTTTCGATCAGGCTTTCCTCAAATTGTCTTTCGCTTAGAGACTGGTTCCCCAGTCCTCTCAAGCGGCGACGTCTTTCTTCCTGTTGTTGTTGGCCAAGAATCTGCAGGGCGGCTTCTTCAGTTTCTTCTCCAGGTCTACGCTTCGGATACTTGTTTGGAAGCAGGGGCATGAATTTCTTGAGTGGACCAAATGTCTAGTCAGAAGTGGAGGGATTCCTCCGAGTAGATCCTACACCACTGGTAGTACCGAAGTTTGTCCGTACGGTGCTTATGTGGAATCGCTCTCTCGGCATCCCTTCGCACGTACTGGTACTTCCCAGGTCACCACCAGATCTCATGTCACTTGACCTTACTTTGGTATTCCCTCCTCTCCTCTGACCTACAGGTCCAGACTTAGGCAACAGCGCCAAAATGTAGAATGGATATTAATGCACAATATTCAGAATAATACAACATATATTCAGTGATACCAACAAGACATTTACCAATAAGACATTTACCATTACCAATGGAATACACAGAGTAACATACCAGAATACCAAGATGGCAAGGAAATGTTTATTTCTTTATTTATTACCAACAAAACCATAAGTCCAACACAATAAACCAAAGTATTTATATAATAGTCAGTTGGTTGGGGAAACCAACAGACGCAAACCAACGGACGCGTCTCCTTGCTCCTAACTACCCTCCCGACAAAACATAACTAAGTCTAATACAAAAAGACTTTATTATGTCCTACAATACCATAAAAGGTCATTCATCACAAGGAAACGAATGTCTACCATGCTCTTTTGTTTGGATGAAGGTTCTTGTTGCATGTACTGGGCTGGCTTATAGTTTGTAAGTCGTATAAACTTAAATGATACAGTGCAGTGTTCTTTTAGTTACAGTATTGTTGTTTATCAAAATTTTACACTTCTTCCAAGTTAATCCACCTTATCCTTTTTCAGAACCCTTGCTGACACTTGGCAGCATTAATCATATAATGTGGAGTGACAACTGGACAGTTGTTACAGCATAGTTAAAGCACACTTATTGATTAGAGAGGATGGTGTAGAAATCTTAACATGCTTCTAAAACAAGTTCTCTCAATTTCAGATCTTTTGTAATGGCTTCTAGTCAGCAAGGAGTACTGATTTACACTAGGAAGTCAAGCAGCTGTTTTTCCATTTCAAAAGTTTTCTTTTGTTGGTCTGTTGATTGCTGTACATTATTAAAAGTAAAGACTGGACATTTGGAGCATCATTCAACAAGAGTAAGACCATCTCATAATGGTGACAATTGAATTTGCAAAAACCAACATTTGCATGAGAGCATGCCTTAAATTCATATCTTTTGGTCCACTCCTAGTTATTCTCTTGTTTTAGATCACCACAAAAAGAACCACACATGGAGCATATACTTGAAAATACACCAATGTATGAAGACATGAAGCATACACAAAGTATACACACAATACCACCTTCTTATTGACTAGAATGATTCCTTGTTTCATCTCTTAGCCTGCAAGATGGCAAGATCATAGCTCTGATTAATATACATCACTATACATCTAAATCAAATTGAATTATGAAACAATGAATGATTCATAATACATTTGACAGCTAACATACTTAAGCCCAATTCCTTCTTTCCAAGACATGTCAACCCTAAGGACAGGGAACACTCGTCATAGGGTGCTTGGAACCAATCTACAAGTAGGCTCCCTCAAGGTTTCCGGAACACACACACACACACACACACATATATATATATATATATTATAGAGAGAGAGAGAGAGAGAGAGAGAATACAGATTCCGCTATTATAAGATGTTATTCATGCTACAACATACAACTAAACTGTATATTGGTCCCTTTATGCCCAACTGCATTCATATATAAAATTTTGTAAATCAGTGAGGATTCATAAGAAAGTCGCAGCATACGCATTTGCTTATAATGTTTCTAGCAATTAAATATATTTTATTTCCTTCTGATCTATTTCTTGTGATCAGTACCGAATATATTTTATAAACTATGATTCCCCCTTGTTTGAAGGAAACCAATCCCCTTATATAGCTCGTAATTCTGAAGAGATTGGTTGCACTCCAAAGACGTGGTTTATGCCTCTTCATAACTAATCCATGATACCGATTAATAATATCTTTAATTTTATTATTAATAATTGCTGCCTTGCTTGTTATACCTTATGCCTTTTATTGTCAATGTCCATAATACTGATTATGCTTATGCTCTCTCTAATCACTGATTAGATATGTTTGTTTATTCTTATCAATATGATTAAGGGATGTTCATTATTGATCACTGTTTAACTAGATGGCTGTATCGATTCATCATCTTGCCAATGGAAATCATTGTATTGATGCCACTTATTATCCATTCTATTACTTTGCATTGGCGTTTATCATTATACTCATATCGTGGTTGTTCTTATTTGCTGGCTTGTAACGGCTGAGTAATGATGCCACATTCATAACCCAGACAGCCACAAGGGTCTCCTGGCCTCAGTTACTCCATGACTTATGACTAATCGACATAGTCTTGGCTGTATTGATCAGAATATGTGATTCCAACTCAAGTGTTATCTTCATATTTTTGCATTCCGCGTGATATTAGTTGCTGTGAAGTTCTTATCAATGGAACACACTTATGGTCGATATGTGGAAGTTGACTCATATCTTATATCATTGTTGTCTTATATAGATTTCTGTTTTATTATTCTGACTTAAGTCTTTCAGATGACCATCATCGATAATCATTTTGATCCATTACTGCACTTTTGTCTCTCTTAGAGACTTCACAAAATTGATGTAGAAGGGATGAGAATATCCCAATTAGGGTTTCAAACGGGGGGCATGATATGCATCAAGGAAGATGTCAAGGATGAAGCAAAGGATAACTGCAGCAGCAAGGAAGCAAGGGTAGAGCATGGTGCGGAGTGCAATCATGTGAACAAAAGTGCATGGATTCTATGGTGGCTTGTATTAAAATATAGCCATTGTGGCAGGTCTGGAAGTGGTGTTTCCAAGATTAGTTATCCATGTGTATAAAAGACCTGCATGTCAATTATCCCATTTATGTAATCTTCTTGTAATCAAGTCGGCCTGGCATGTAAGAGGACCCTTTGTGGCAGGTTGTAATGTGCTTTGAGGATTTAATAATATGTGAAGAAATCTTTTGGAGACTGGGTTTTCTCCCACTCAATTTTCCCAAGGTATATCTAGTGGACTCCTACTTGATGCGATTTTGTTCTGTACTGTGGTGTATTTCTGCTTTATGTGGATTTATTTGTGTGGGCTGCACAGTTGGACAGGCCCTGTTGGGACCCTCTGGCTGTGACTGCCTTAGAAAACTATACGTATTTTAAGGCATGAGCTGTCTGACTTGACCTAATACTTTGATAAAACCCACACCAAGTTTCTGAACTAACCTAGCGGTTTCCTTCTCCCAGAATTAGAGGAGTAAATGACCTTCAACAGGACAATGCCTAAAACTCTGGACCCACATGAACATTCAGACTATTGAATATACTCATCAATAAATACACAAGGGCATGCAACCGTATGAAGACATATAGATATACACCCCCACTGACTGTATAGCATATACATATGGCACACAAAAAATGTAATTGTATTTGTGTATAATATAAACTGCTAAAGTGAAAGAATGGTTGCATAATAAAGAAAAATGTCAAAATAATGTCTTTGAAAACTAAAAGATACACCTATGTATGAGTTGACAAATATCTCAATACAATATTGAGGACCTGCAGAACTTCCTGAACAGTGCCTGTTTATCTACCGGCTAGAAACAGCCCTAAATGGTACAAATCTGCTCTTGCAGCAAACATTATAACCACCTTTAATTATTTTTCCAACACTCTTTCTTTGTTACTGCACAAATGTAAAAACAGTTGATTCTTACATTCTTTGTTCTCAAGTAACCTCACTTGAGGAAACAACTCCATAAAGATCAAACTCAAACATATATTATTGTGTAGACATATTTCTTTGAAGGCAATAAAAGCTGTGCCCTAATGATATTAGTCCACTTTTTAGGACCACAGATCACAGGGTCTGAAATCCTAGCTTTTGTAGAAAAGGCATAACTGGTAAAATGCAGCTTTCCAGCAAATTGTGACCTAACAGATACAGTAGCACTGTTTTTCAAGCTGTTTAAATATCAACAAAGTAGGCATATGTTTGGAAGTAAATTTATTAGCAGCTATGTTTCTATGAAATCAAACTTAGTGATCGCATAATACTAAATTCACTAGACTGCTAGAATCTTCTGCACTCTAATGAATAAATGCCTATTGAAGCTTGATGGTTGGTTGAATTCAAAATGTTTAGTGTTAGACAAAAAGTATTTAATATTTCAAAGCTAATCAATATCCTGGAAGTCTATTTTCAGTATATGCCATATGCTCTCTGATCTGGGAGCTACAAGAAAGAAACAAAATTTACCTACAATAACACATTCCATAACCCTCTTCCGAAAGAGAGGCAGTAAATTCTTTACACTTTAAGGGCGGCAGCCAGCAAATAAATGGTGTAAAGACTATGTCAACCATCGTAGATGGAAAGCATTATCCCCAACTCTGTATCTCAGTAGAGCTTTGTTGTGAGGTTTTCACACCATCGCCCCATTGTAAATGGGGACCCCCTCTTTTGCAAGCGGTAGGAGTAGTGGTCTTAGGTAGTCTTTGTGGGCGACAGTTTTCAAGCCCCTTGGTCCGGCAAGTGA
>MU228431.1:1767872-1778311 GCA_018584345.1 Thuja plicata | reverse complement strand
TATTCAAGTAATTGATGTTTCATTGTTGGTTTTCATGGTGAATCACTTAATGTTGCTTGGTGTATTGCTTGGTTCTTCTCATCTCTCAAATTAAAGTAGGATTTTATTTCATGTTGGTAGAGTAGAATTTATTGGTGATGTTAGTGAATGTTTGATAGGGATCTATATACTAGGCCACTAGCATCCTAGCGGCTTGTTAGGAAGCCTTGTGTGGTAATCTAGTCTAATCGCTCCCAAGTTCTACTTGCATTTCATCTTTCCGCTTGTACTTCAAGTTGGGTTGGAAGATAGGTGTTAGTGTGAAAATTCTAAGAATTTCCCTAGAATCATTGCATCTATGCGCCGCTAGCAAGCTTTCATTAGGTTTGATCCCCGTCCATTTGCTAATCTTTCCATTCCATAGGAGTAGTAGCTAAGCAGTGAGTAGTTTAGTAGTGAGAGTTTGATGAGTGAAGTTGGAAGTGATATAAATTAAGGAGACAGAACCGTTGAATATACATTGAAAAGCTAAGTCCCATCGTCATCATAGCCAGAACCCGATGTCCTTGAATGAACAACGTAAGCCCGCCGACGTGATTACCAGCAAATCACATCATTATGACTGAGTTAGGATCCACAGGTGTAAGGAACCTTGGAGTTTTCTCTTGTCCTTCACGAGTAATAACTTTTCAAGAGAGGGTTGAGTGTTTGATATCCTGTATCAAGTGTTTAAATCCTATATGTTATGTAGTGGTACAAAACTCACATCAACAAGCTTCACCAGCTGCCCTATTATGGCTCTGATCACTCCTCTCGACGTCACCTCTGCATAATACACAGTTGAAGAAGAACAACTGCAAGCCTCTTTAACTAGCATAACGTGAATTTGTTTGGCATTAAAATATATATACTTGCAAGAAATTATGCAAAACGTTGTTTTGATAGAAATGCCTGTTTAGCAGCTCAGCAAGGAAGTGAGCAAGGAAGTGAGCAAGGAAGTGATTTGCTTTGACAAGGCATTTTGTGCCAGCTTTGGTGGATTGAAAAGGAGTTGCAGGAGCTGGAGGACACAACCTGTAACACAAACAAGCTCCCCTCCCTCCAATCACCCTTTGCCTTCTAGGTATGATTTTTCTGAGCTCTCTCACCACTCTCCACTATTAACAGTAGCTAAACCAAACAAGGCACTTCTGTGATTTCATCCCCCTTCAAATCCCCATCTGTGTACAGAGTTGAAGCCCACAGCAGCTAAACACAGATGATGCCCATGACCTAGAGACACAAGAAGACAATAATGCCTGCAAATCATTTTGCATCAATAAAACTTGTAGTATGAAACAAAGGTATAAACAAATAATAGGCCTGGGAGATAATATTCTAATAATAATGGAGATTTTGTAAAGACCCTCTGATTAGTATATTGGTCAAATTTAAACCTACTATAAATTAAGGTATAAAAAGAATGTGCCCAATATATGAACTAAATTACAAAATACAATTTTTCAATCCTCTAGCATGTTTATCTTATCATGGTTTTTGTTTCCAAAATATAAATCAGATACTACAAAACAATGTCACCCTAACCAGATCTCAAAGAATTTCAAACTGCTATTGTGTTTGAGTATAATTTTATCAAAAGATAATTTGCACAACTTCCTCAAAATTGTCAAACTATATTTCAAAACTGAGATAAATTAACAGTTTTCAACAGCATTGTCAAACTGAAACCATTATCCGAATAATCGGCATCCAGTAGCCCAACATGCAAAATTAAGTACATCTAAGGTAATTATAAATCTAAATGTGGATGGGCTTGTCAAACGTGGCCAGGGCAGCTTCTTTGATAGCTTCACTGAGTGTTGGGTGGCCATGACATGTTCTAGCAATATCTTCACTAGATGCTCCATATTGCAGGGCAATCGCAGCTTCATGAATCAACTCCCCAGCATTTGGGCCCATGATATGGACACCTAAGATTTTGTCGGATTCTTTCTCTGCAATTATTTTCACCATTCCATCAGCATCGTCAATAGTTCTGGCCCTGCTATTTGCCATAAAGGGAAATTTCCCAACTGCATAGGAAATGTTGAGTGCCTTCACTTGCTCTTCTGTCTTCCCTACTGATGCTACCTCTGGATGAGTGTAAACAATTCCCGGTACAGTGTCATAGTCCACATGTCCAGGTTTTCCTGCAATTAGCTCCACACAAGCTACACCATCTTCTTCAGCCTTGTGTGCAAGCATGGGGCCAGGAATCACATCACCGATAGCATAAATTCCAGGAACATTTGTCCTGAAATGGTCATCAACTTCCACTCGTCCCATTTTATCAAGCTTCACCCCAAGCTCTTCTAGCCCAAGACCTTTTGTATAAGGTGATCTACCAGCAGAAACAAGAACAACATCTGCCTCAAGAGTTGTCTGCTCACCTCCTGAAGCTGGCTCTATTGTTAGCTTTACACCTGATCCCGATGCATCAACACCAGTCACCTTAGTTTTCAGCATAAATTTTATTTTCTGTTTCTCTAATGTCTTCTGGAACGACTTTCGAATTTCCCCATCCATGGATGGAACTATATCAGAAGCAAACTCCACAACGGTAACTTCAGACCCCAGCCTTCCCCATACCGAACCCATTTCTAAGCCAATGTATCCTGCGCCAATAACCACAAGCTTCTTTGGGACCTCCTTCAGTGATAGTGCTCCAGTGGATGAAACAATTTTTTCTTCGTCAATGGTGATTCCAGGAAGGGGTTTCACTTCTGAACCAGTTGCTATGATTATATGTTTCCCTTTCACTCTACTGTTTCCACCATCTACAAGATCCACCGACACCTCACTTCCAGATACAATCTTTCCAGCACCTTTAACATAAGTGACTTTGTTCTTCTTGAAAAGTCCTTCAATTCCTTTTGTCAGACCAGTCACAGCCTTCATTTTCTGTGCCATCATTGAAGCGACATCAATTTCAACCTGTCCCACCTTCACACCATGGCCAGCAAATGAATGCTTAGCTTCATGGAACATATGTGAGGATTGAAGCAATGCCTGCAACAAGATTTAAAATACCTCTCAGTGCAATTGATCGAATTCAAATGGACACGAGACTAACTTCAAAGAAAAAAGTTGGTAAGCTTGACTTGACTGTAAATTTGCACATAAAGAAAATACAGTCATAGATTACAAGATAGAAATACTTCTAAGAATTCTACTCGCAATTGCACAAGAAGACTGGAATCAGTCAGAATCCTCAAGACGACGGATTAGAGTAAAAGTGCCCAGATCTCCAGAATGGTTGTGAGCTGCTGAATATCAACCAGTTGCCCCCATGCAGATTGAGGAGATTCAATGGAAGGAATCGGGGTTAATTAGCATATAAAAAAACCTAGCTTATTCACTACTAATTATTGGTTTAATTTCTAGATCATATGCCAGGAAAAATAGAAACAATTGGGCAATACTCTAGCCAAGCGGAGCATAAAACTCAAAGTACCACCCAAGCGTCATTAGTACTAGGACAGATAAATGCAAACTAAGCAGAGAAAACTGATGAATTTGACCCGTGAAATATGCAAAAACAAACTATTCAAATCAAACATCTGCAATTAGGGAGAGAATAGGAAAATAACCTTGGAGGGTATGCAACCAACATTGAGGCAGGTGCCTCCGAGAGCGCCGCGCTTCTCAATGCAGGTAGTCTTCAAGCCAAGCTGGGCCGCCTTGATGGCAGCAACGTAGCCTCCAGGACCCCCTCCCACCACCACCACGTCATTCTCCTCAGCCGACGAAGATGTATATTTTCTAACAGATCCAACCCAGCAAACCCTGTGCCACGAATTTCTCAGCCCCCGGCGAAGAGCATCCTCGATCAAAGCCGATTGACATCTTGACATTCCTGCCATGGCCATTGTCACCAATAAATTTTTCGCTTTTTGCTCCCTCTTTATTAATTTGAAGATGGATTCACTAAACTGGATGCCCAAGATGGGTGGTCTACAAACAACAGGGTCTATTGATCATACATAGCCAGCTATAATTTCAGTGGCTGACTTGATTTAAGTAAATGAGAGAGAGTAGCTAATGAAGCCCTAAAAAACAGAATGTCTTCTCAACCTTATCAAACGTATGGTGGGCCCGGAAGCTATATGGGCATTCTTCACCTCATTTTGCGCTCCTTTCCATTCTATCCTACGCTTTTCTCCTATCTGATGAAATCACAAAGTGCCGCGTGTCTTTGACTTCTCTTCGTGATACAAGGCGGCTATGAAGATTGGTCATCCACGCAGAGTTGAATCTTATGACATTATGTTAACGCCACTGGACAGGTGCATTCGCCGATCTCTGGCGTATGATATTACACAGTGTGGAGATTGTTTGCAGTTGATGGTCGACAGGAGCTCTCTCGTGAATCGTTTTGTGATTTCCGTTCAGGATGGGTATAGGATTCTTTAGAGGGATTTGATCTCCAGCAGTGAAGCACTCTTCATATGGAATGCCACACAGTCTGTAGTTTCATACAGCCGCTCGCCAGTATCAGTCGTGGGAGGAAAATTTGGTAAGTTTTCGTTATAAAGAATACCTACTACCGAGTGGGATGGTGATTTAAAACATTGTGATATGGCTATTATTCATGAGTAGTGGTTCACATGAACCTATCTTTCATGAGAATGAATGGAACACTTAGCATTCATTGCATCTAGGTGATGTTCACATAGGTGAAGCACCGAGTGAGTGGGTTTAACCATGGAGGAAACTTCGTAGTTAAGTGTGCTCGAGTTGGAGTAGTACTGGGATGGGTGACCTCCCAAGAAGTCACGGTGCTTCATCTCTGTGAGCATCACCTAGATGCAATGAGTGCTAAGTGTTTCATTCATTCTCATGAGAGATGAGTTCATGTGAACCACTACTCATAAATCATGGGTCAATGAGTTTGACTCAAAAAAACACAGTTGAATCCTGATAGCAATATCACAATTTAACTTGCTGTGGAAAGTATCTCCATACAAAATGCACCTTTGATCAAATTTGAGAAAATGGAAAATACACTGGATTTTTTGTGAAATTTTCACCATTGGTTCTTCATGATTTGTATCCCCTCTGTTGTAAATCCACAAAAAAATTGAAAAAAAAACATTGTTTTCGTCAAGCTGGAATTTTTTTTTTGTCTATAGTGCATTTTGTATGGAGCTTAGTCAGCGGCAATCAACAATGAGTGCTTTGGTTATTTTTAATTTGCTTGGAGCTACGCATGAGTAGTGCATTTATTGTAGGAGTTGTTTTAACCTTGTAATGACTTCAGTTAGTCTCAACCTAATAATTGATGTTAGTGTTGGAGCTTTGGTGACTAGTAACCATGATACCCCAAACACAAACGATCCAAGAAATTTGTCCCAAAAGTGTCTGACGAGGTACATCTTTTGGTGTCTCAGATGTTGTTTTGTCTATTCGAAACTTTGATAGTGCATGTCAATGGCTTGAAAATTTTACTTTGATAGGTTATTTTGTTGGGAGGGTTCCACCTGAAAGTATGCTCTGTGATTGGGTTGCGAAAGCCTAGGCCCCTCGTGGGGTCCAACTTGACGGCATCCAAAATCTTACCAAAGACTTTTTTTATTCCACTATGTCATTCCACCCATGTCTAGGACATTTTACAACATGGATCCTAGTTTGTTTGGTCTTCCTTGCTTGTTTTTCAACCATTGTCGCGAGACTTCTCCGTCTCTAATGACAAGAAGCTCAAAGTCCCAGCCTAGATTGAATTTCCTAGTCTTACTTTACTTTGTTGGCCTTTTTTTGCAAATCATTGCCCAATCCACTAGCAAGGTTGTCTGTGTGGAACCAAAGTGGTTCTTTCATGCTCATCCTCAAAAGAGGGTTCATGTGGAAGTGGATTTGTCTCGAGACCTCAAAGAGACTATTGACATTCAAATAGAAGGTTTGTGCTACTCTAAAAGAGTACTTTATTTGAACTTATCCAATGCTTGTTATTGGTGCCAATCTTTCAAACATAAGATTAAGGATTGTACTTTGGCTGCTTTAGGGCCAAAACTCCTCCAGAAGAGTGTACTCCCTCATGTTCTTCTGAGGCCCCTAAAATTGAAGATGGTTGGACTATAGTTGTTTGCAAAGGGAAGATCTCTTCATCTATGCCTCAAAAGTAGCCAAGCTCTATTATTATTCAGCCATGGTCCTAGACAGTTGCAACAACAGCCACAATTGCAGCATGTATCAAATCCTATGGCTCAGGAGAAGGATGTAATAGGTGTTGGTGGTTCCCGCTTAGTGTGGGTTTGCACTCCTCAACCTACCTTAGTTTCGACAACCTTGACACCTTCTTTATGTCGCTCTCGTAGTCCTTCCAAGCGCATAGATGGCGATGCGGTGCTAAAAAAGTGCCAGGTAACTCTAGTGGTTCAATACCCCGGCTTCCGGTCAGCATCAGATTCCATGCATAATAGCTTCTCCTCTCATGAGGACAAGGATGACATGCAAGAATTTGAACCATGGATTTCATGTCATGGAATGTTCAAGGTCTCACTGACCTTGCCATGAAGTATTTCGTGCAAGATACTCGACATAAATATATTGGTATAGATTTTTTAATCTTTGGGAGATCAAAATCATTACTTTCATGCTTGTTGTTGAATGTCGTGTAATTTGGTCATCTAGTCAGGTTTTTGCCTCAGAGCATGAAGCTAGTGGTGCACAAGCACCAAGGATTATCCATTGGGATGAATTTGATTATGTTTTTCTTTGTTTAGTTTGAGTTCTACCTTTTTGCAATAAGACGTAACAAGGCCTCCATTAGGCTCTTGATGTTTGTAATAAGACCATATGGTCACCAATGTCCTTGAGAGACCATGACTAGTAAATAATGGTCAACCTCTCAAAACATGTCATATGTGGATTAGATGAGTTGTAGGGTCTCAAAAGTCCTAATTCAGTGGTCTTAAGGTTATAGAGTCACTATAATGTGACATATGCAAAAAAATTGTAAAAAAAAAAAGTAAAGTTGCAAAAGTTGCTCCAAAAGTTGTTTTACAACTTTGACAACTTTTTGAATTAATTGTCATCCAACGGCTAGTGGATCCAAAATTCAGCTGGATTAGTTGAACAATGTTCATGAGGGTGTTTAAAGTCCCTATGAACGGTTTGGCGTGTAATGATGAAGTTCGGAGGTGAATGAGAAGGATTGCTTTTCTGAAACTTTGTGTTTTCCTGTATTTTCTCTTATTCTCAGTACTTGTATGGATGTTTATATATTGGGTCATTCAATCCTCGTCCATGGAAATATATTCTGATAACTTAGCTTCACCTTGCAATTGATTTGAAGTCATTTGGTGTAGATAGAAGATAGATCTAACAAGTTTGGTGAAGACTGGTTCAGACAACTTAGAAACCCCAAGGGTTTGGATTCTCATGGCCCTATCCTAGCATTCCACTATAAGATCTGACCAATATTTTGGGGAATGTTAGGACCTTGTGTGTACTATGTTGTAGTTGATTTCAGACTAGGCAAAGCAATTTGTGAATTTTGTTGTGATACCCTAGGCTTGGCATGTGGATGTGACAAGCTAGGAAAGTGGAGAGTTTGAGTTGCAGAGAATACCAGCACTGGTGTGGGTGTTTCAAAGTCCTTATACATAGGAAAACAAGAAAACATTAGTCTTTTTTCATGACAAGTTGACTAGTGAAGGGTTTCATCCAAACTCTCATGTATTAGCCCTATTAGGCTTTATTGGCTCAGATTTGGTTGACCAGGTCAAACCCAAAACCCAGATCCAATTCTTTGATATCACATAGTATTTCCAAAAGGGTGTCTGAATATGGAGTTTATTTGGGTCTTGTTAAGGAATTTTGAAAGTTAGAGGCTGAATAGTCAGTTTGGAGGGCTAATTGTATTAGACCACCTAATAGGCCTAATACATAAAAACCATATTGTGGGTATTTGTCAGTGTTTACAAAAAGGTAAGTTGAACAATTTGAAGTGTTTAACACATAGGAAAACATTTGCACATGATCTTTGCAACCATGGTGATAAGATCATGATATGCCAGGGGTATAGGTCGCTTGGAAGGTCTTAGCGGTTAAGGGCTTGTTGTGAGGAGTTGTGTCTCCTTTCTGTGTCGAATTGCTCTGAGTAGATTGGTCACAAGGAGGGGACCAAGGGTAAGTTGAAGAAGTAGGGTATAGCCTTGGGAATGTTATAGAAGAAGGACCATTGGATGGTGCCTTGTTAAAGCCACTTGCAAGAACATCCTAAGGATTCTACAAGTGTACCTAGACACCCTCTACATCATATTGGTATCAGAGCCAATAGTGGTGATTGTTTGCAGTGTATGTTAGAGGAAGAGAATCAAGAAGAGGCTAACACAATGCCTCCTAAGACTATGGGTCAAGAAGCCATTAAGAAGATGGTAGAAGAGATGCTTGCAGCAAAACTTGGGGAGATGAAGAAGTCTGAAGGTAAGGACAAGGAATGTCGAAGTGATATTGAGGAAGAAGGGGGTGAAGAGGAAGAGGAAGCCCCTACTCAAGCAGTGGAGTTGCTTGCAGAACATAAGCAATTTGTAGATGCCCTAAAGTCAGTCAATAGGGATGCCACAAGAGGCTTACATATGTTTGGTGAAAGTGTGAATGGAGAAGAAGTGGTTGATTGGATTTAAGCACTCGATAACTACTTTGACTACAAGGAGGTCCTTGAGGACAAGAGGGTTAAGTTAGCCAAAGAAAAATTGAAGGGGTTTGACCTTGCATTGTAGAACTATTTACAGGAAGAAAGGGTGAAGGAAGGAAAAGGTAAGATAACCTCATGGAAGAAAATGAAGACCGGGGTCAAGGAACAGTTCATGCTCATTGACCATAAAGTACAGATGTACAAGAAATTGCAAAATCTCAGACAGGGAGATCTAGATGTGAGTGCATATACTGAGGAGTTTCACAAGCTAAGCCTTAGATCAAGGAGACAAGAAGACAAAGCCGAGAAGGTGGCTAGATATCTCACTGACCTAAGGATGAATATACAAGATGATATCAGTATTATGGCACCTGAGATAGTACATAAATGTTTTCAATTAGCCCTAAGGCTGAAGAAAAGCTAATAAGGAAAGGAGAACAAAATAGCCGAGGTAGATAAGGAAATAACTTTAGGGGAAGAGGAAACTTTAGAGGAAGGGACTCATCAAGAAGGAATGGTGAGTCAAGTCAACATGACTCAAGTGGGGAGTCAGGGAACATAAGTGGTGGATATAGAGGTGGAAGAAGACCTAATGGGAGAGGCGGGAATGGTGGACTAGGAAGAGGGCCAAATGTCTTCATAGGGAGATGTTCTAATTGTAACCAAGTAGGGCACACCATGAACAAGTGTCCAGAGAAGGCTTCAAACTTGCAAGGAGGGGAAAGGAGGAATCAGTTAGTCCAAGATGAAGATTGTCAGAGTGTCAACTTCCCTATTGGCAATGCAAGACCATCATTGGATGGAGAGAATCTGATTCTAAGGACTTTATTGAAGGTACTACAGAACAAAGAGCCACCCCAAAGGAATACCTTATTCAAGACAACATGTAAGTTGCATGGTAATATTTGCAAAGTGGTTGTTGATTTTGGTTCCACAAAGAATGTAGTTTCAGTTGAGATGGTAGACAAGTTGAAATTGAAGAGGATACCACATGCTAGTCCTTATAGGGTATCATGGTTGAACAAGGGGCAACATATTGTAGATGAGCAAGCATGGGTAGATTTTGAGATAGGAGAGTTTAAGCATAGGATACTATGTGATATACTTCCTATGGATGCACGTCACTTGCTCCTAGGATGCCCATGATAGTTGTGTAGACCTTATGGCAAGACATATTGTCAATTAGTGTCAAAACACTTAGTCATCTAGTGTCGACCAAGCCAGCAAGCATTATGCAAGTCCCGATTGATCAGTGTTACCCGAGTGATCAGCGTTGCCGAGTGACCAGCATTGCCCAAGTGATCAGTATATATAAGTGTAAGACATGCGAATGACATTTTGATTAAAGGGAAGAAGTATTCAGGATAGCAAAGTCTCATCTATCACATTCAGGTGATCAGTTATATTCAGAAGGATCTCATTCAACAATCATAGTTGCATAGAGCAGATCATCAACTGGTTCATTCTCCCAGGTAGATTAGGAAAATCCTTTAACAAGGTGGACCTAACATTCCTTTCTCTAAATCTCTTAACAAAGTTGCATTACTTTTGTATTGTACAAAATCCTTTAACAAGGTGGACCTAACAGTCCTTTCTATGCTCCTAATAGGGCAGACCATCAGAAGTGGTCATTGTAAGCTCTAACAGGCTAAAATAATACTGCAGTACTAAATCTTGTGGGTATCATCCCCACCCCAGTTTTACTTTCTTTTGGAAGGTTTCTGGGTAACCAAATATTGTGTTATGTGTTGTGTATGATTCTTTACTTTCAAGTTCTATGCAT
>MU228431.1:1721924-1740698 GCA_018584345.1 Thuja plicata | reverse complement strand
TCCCTCCTAGGCCGTACAACACGAGTTTCAAGAAAAAAAATATAAAAAAACAAAAAAAATGTTTTTTTCACATTTTTTTGGCGCTGCTGGAGCGCGCCACCCTGGCCTGGCCCGCGCTTGGCCCCAGCTGGCACGCTGCCCACCGGCCATCAAAGTTGCCGCTACAGGCGCTGCCACACATGAGCTACCCAGTCACCCCCCGGCGGCCGCCCAGTCACCTCCTCCATAGGTGGTCCGCCACCTGCCACCACCGCCTGCCACTAGGTGACGTGTCCTGCACGCAGGGTGACATCCCTGATGACATCACCAGCTAGATTTTTTTTCGGGGGGGGTTTTTGAAATTTTCTGGCTGATTTTTAGTTTTTCGGTGACTGAAATTTTTTTTCCAGCGACAGACCCGACGACCGTCAAATTTTTTCACGGGCTCTGTGACGGTCATTTGAACGTCAAATTTATTACCGTGACTAGTTTTTTCCAGAGAGTTGTTTTTCGGAGGACTGCTTGGTTTTTTGGCCATATCTTGGGCATACGGTGTCCGTTTTTGAAAAACAAAATATCACCGGAAAGGTTTTTTTGAGCTGGACGTGATGATGCTAGTCTTGATTTATGATTTGGCCATTTGATCTCCCTTTTTTGGTGTTGAATTAGAGGCTTCTATTTCCTCCATCTCTGCATCTGGCGTCTAGGTTTTCTTCTCATTTTTTGTGCTTTCAGTAATTATTTCTTTGTTGTACGGGGGATAGAATCATACATTATGGGGGGGTGCTTTTGCTTTCTGTCATTTAAATTCAGAAATGACCCATCTACTTCTGTCTTCTTCTTCTCTCAATGTCGGACCCCTTTGTGGCCCAACTGACACCGCACAATTACCACACCTGGAAAGCACACATGACCAGGCTACTCATGTCATGTGGCTTATGGTCATGTCTAGATGAAAACCAACCTGTCCTGCAGCGTCCTTTTGAGGTTCTTCAATACAGGAATAAAATGGATGAAGCCATGGGCTTGATTGCAGTGAACATCTCTGACAGTCTCCTTTTTCACCTGGATGGTTTGACAACTCCTAGGGCCATTTGGGGCAAGTTTTTAGATTTTTTTGGCACAGTGAATGAGTTCTGGGCACTACAGCTTGATGCAAAGCTGACCACTTTGACTCCTACCAGCTTTCCCACTATGGAGGACTTCTTGATGAAGTTCAAATATCTGCGCTCAGTTTTGTAGGGATGTGGGAGAAATAAGATAGATGATGAGTGTATCTTCCTGATACTCTCAAAGTTGAGAGGACAGTATCAGATCTTTTTTCTACTTTCTACTCCACCATGGATGCTTTGGGTACTAGACACACTATGCCTTCATTCGAGACATTCTGTGATCGGTTGACACGGGAACAAGCAAAGATCCAATAGATGGATGCTTCTGGCTCTTCTAGCCAAGCATTGGTTGTTCAGTCTTCATAGGGGAAACCAAAATAGAAAGCCAAATTGAAGAAAGATTCAGTAGGCAATGAGTATTCCTCCAAACCTGCACAGAAAACTGATTCCAAACCTCTAGCTAACCCTTCCAAGGGTAAATCTTCTTCGAAGTCTACTGAGTCTACCTCCAAGACTAAGAAGAAATCAGTTGAGACCTGCAGCTTTTGTGGAAAGGATGGACATCCTATTTCTAGGTGCTGGAAATGTTTGGAGGCTTTAGAGGAAGCCATGCAAGAGCATCACATTTCAACTCCTCAGTCCACATCCTCCCCTGCAGGGAAAGGTCATGCTCTTACTACACGAGCTATGACTTTTGGGCCCACCTGGATTCTTGATTTTGGTGCCTCTCAACACATGACTCACACTCAGCAGTTGGTCACCTCATTTGCTCCTTGTGCTACTTCACAGATTATTGTTGGGAACTCATCTCATCTTTCTATTTTGGGTTATGATTCTGTTGCATTAGCTGGGGGTTCTCCTCAGGATGTTCTTTTTGTCCCTAACATTTTGACGAACCTATTGTCTATCTATCAAATTTGCCACTCTGGCTCTGGTAAGACAGTTGAGTTCTCACCACATGATGTGGTTATTCGGGACTTACATGATTCTGATTTGATTGTGGCTACTAGGAGTGTTGACACTGCATCCCACCTATACAGATTTGATGGATTTGAGTCTTCTACTAGCACAGGTTCCTGTCTTATAGCACATGTAGATTCAATGAGCATACTTTGGCATGAGCATTTGGGCCATGTCAATTACAGATATCTTCAACAGATCAGCACACAAGCACTTTTTCATGGGCTTCCACAGATTACTTGCATTGATGGGGTTTGTCAGGGTTGTGTTCTTGGAAAACAACATAGGGATCCTTTTCCTCATGGATGAGCTACTCGTGCCTTGGCACCATTGGAGTTGATTCATAGTGACCTCATGTCATTTCCTACTCCTTCTTTTTCTGGTGCCAGATATGTGCTTACTTTCATTGATGACTTCTCCAGGTGCACATGGGTGTACTTTTTGAAGTACAAGTCTAATGTCTTTGATTCATTTCGAGTCTTTAAGAAATTTGTGGAGAAGCAATCTAGTCTTTCTATTAACCGGATACACACAGATAATGGTGGGGAGTATGTGAACCAAGCTTTCAGGGATTTTTGCTCTGAACATGGTCTTTAGCATCAGTTTTCAGTGCCCTACACCCCTCAGCAGAATGGTGTGGCAGAGAGAAAGAACATAACACTTCAGGAGATGGCTAATTGTATGATACAGTCTAGGTCCATGGATTCATCTTTTTGGGCAGAGGCAGTCAATTGTGCCAACTATATTTAGAATCAGATGCCTCATAAGGCAGTTCGACATATGACTCCTAAGGAGGCTTGGTCTCATGTCAAGCCTGATGTATCTTCATTCCAAGTTTTTGGTAGTGAAGCATGGGCATTTGTGCCTGACACTCAGAGGAGAGAAATGGAGCGGAAGAGCCGATGCATCATTTTTGTTGGCTACTGCGAGGATGTTAAGGCATACAGATTGTTTGACCCTGATTCCAGAGAGGTCCTATTTTGACGGGATGTCCAGTTTGATGAGCACCTTCTTGTAGTAGATACCCCACTTCCAGAGTTAATTTCACTTACCACTACTCCCTCATCTCTTCCATTTTCTTTTCAGGATGATGAGGATGATGATCTTGGTGATCCCCATTTACCTCCACCACAGGATCCTCCACTGATGCCTAGATGGGCTCATGTTATAGTTGATGCTGCAGGATCTCTGGCTGGTGACCCTTCCACTTCTCGTCGCACCCGGTCTCATATTGTGGGTTCTAGTCTTCTGAGTCATGCTATTTGTGGTGATCCTCAGACATTTACGGCAGCAACAGGACATACTGAGTGGGACAGTGCTATGGAGGAGGAGTATTCTTCTTTGATGAAGAATCACAATTGGGATCTTTGTTCTCTTCCTAAGGGAAGAAAGTTAGTGTGATGCAAGTGGTTGTATCGTACTAAGTTTGCTACTGATGGTTCTATTGATAAGTACAAGGCATGTCTTGTTGTGAAGGGTTTTTCACAGGTTGAGGGTATTGATTACACTGAGACATTTGCCCATGTTGCCAAGATGAACTCTATTCGCCTTGTCTTATCCCTCACAGCTTCTCAGGGATGGCCCATTTTTCAGATAGATGTGAAGAGTGCATTCTTGCACGGTGATCTTACTGAGGAGATTTACATGGAGCAACCTTAGGGTTTTGTGCATGATTCCTCCTTGGTTTGTAGACTTCAGCATTATTTATATGGTCTCAAACAGGCCCCTCAGGCTTGGTATGAGAAGATGGACTCATTTCTGCTTTCTATAGGATTCACACACTGTCATTCTGATCCTACAGTCTATATGCAACGTCTTGAGGATGAGGTTTTGATCCTTGTGCTATATGTTGATGATCTTCTCATCACATCTATGATTCAGGATGTTCAGCGCGCATTGATGGAGCAGTTTGAGATGACTGACCTTGGTCTATTACACTTCTTTCTGGGTCTACAAATTGTTCAGTCCCCTGCTGGGATCTTTGTTTACCAGCAAAAGTATGCTCTTGACATGATTCAGTGCTTTGATATGCTTGATTGCAAGCTGACTCCCACACCTTTTCAGTCGGGTGTTACTTGTCTACCTCTTTCACTTCACCTTCAGTGGATCCTACATTGTATCGGCAGTTGGTTGGCAGTTTGTTATACCTGACACACACTCATTCTGATCTCTCCTTTGCAGTTGGTCTAGTCTCTCGGTTCTCACATGAGCCTCATGAGAGTCATTGGCAAGCTGCCAAGCGTATTTTGAGATACATTCAGGGCACACTTATGTATGGCATTCATTTCACATTAGGGGCTCCTCACATTGTTGGCTTCACTGACTCAGATTGGGATGGTGATGTTGATGATCGAAAGTCTACTTTTGGTTTTGTTTTTTGTCTTGGCTCTGGACCTATCACATCATCATGCAAGAAGAAGAATTCTCACGCACTTTTATCTATAGAGGCTAAGTACAGAGCAACAGTGCATGCTAGTCAGGAGATTCTATGGCTTTGACAGGTGATGACTGAGTTTGGCTTTCCTCTTGATCATCCCACTATTCTGTGGTGTGATAATCAGAGTGCTATTCACATTTCTCGCAACCTGATGGAGCATCAGTGCACTAAACACATTGATCTTCATATGCATTTCATCCGTCAGCAGATTCAGGATGGTGTTCTCACTTTGGAGTACATTCCCAGTGACGTGCAGGTTGCTGACATCTTCACCAAACCTTTTGCATCTCCGCACTATCTTCAGTTGTGTTCTATGCTTGGGGTGACGGAAGTTGTCCTTAGGGGGTCTTGTTGAGGCCTTCCTTCCTTCATGTTTTTTTCAGCATGTTTATTTATCTCTTTTTGGAGAGGGGTTTTTCCCACTGGGTTTTCTCCTTTATCTCCGGTTCATAGAGATTTCCTTGTATTGGGTACCTGATCAGGCCTTGTTGCTAGGACCCTCTTTTCCTACTTTCATAGCTGTGCTAGGTTAGCTTACCTCCTAAGCTTCGCTTAAGGGGGGTGTTAGAGTATCTATTTATCTTCACTTATTAATTAGATCATGTTGATTTAATTATTAAGTTGTCTATGTACTCTATTTTCACTTAAGCTATCTCTTAGGTGCATATAATTAATATTTCATGTTAATTATATTACGCAACCTAGCTTTTACCTTTTTAGGGTTTTGTTCACCTTTAAGGTTGAACTTTTGTAATTATTGTTTCATTACTTTGGAATACAATTTGCTCTCACTCCGCTGAGATTTTCCAATCCTGTGCTTCTGTCTCTTTCGTTTCCTTTCAGCAACAGGTTATTTGCATATAGGTGTTCTTGGCGATCTGTGAAGTTGGATTTCTCAACTTCTACAATTTAGATAATTGAAAGGAAGAGTTGATTATGGCTTATGGTATGGAAATGATGATGATTTTACATTGAGTTCATTTACATATGTAGATTGGGCAAGAAACATGGATGACAGAAACAACACAAGTGGTCGAGCATTCTTTTTGGGTAAGATATCAGTTTCATGGGCAAGTAAGAAATATAATTGTATATCACAATCTACTACTGAAGCTAAATATGTTGATGTTTTTATTAATTGTACACAAGTGATGTAGATGAAGAAAATGTTGAAAGATATCAGAGTGACTATTGATGGGCCTATTACTATTTATTGTGACAATTCAAGTGCTATTAATATTTCAAAGAATCTTGTGTTGTATTCAAAGACAAAGCATATTTATATTAAATATTATTTCTTGAGAGACAAAGTTAGTGAGAAATAAGTTAGATTAGATTATGTGTCTACAAAATAGTAGATTGTAGATATTTTTATGGAGCCCTTACCAAAGGATACTTTTGAGTATCTCCAAGGTAAGATTGGGGTGATTGACCCTACTGATCATAGCTAGATATGCATTGAGATGCATTAGTTTAGTGTGCCTATAGATTATCATTAATCTAGATTTATGTTTCTAGTGGCTAATCCTTAAGGGGAGTAGTGATTGAGTAGTGTTTAATGGCTAAGAGATGTTCATTTAGTTTTGAGATACATTTGTTCATATTTTTGGCCTCTATGAATTAGTGCATACATGTGACTTTGTCATTGATGTCAAAGGGGGAGAGATAATCATGTGAAAAATAAGCATGTTGGGGAGAGATATTCATGTGAAAAACAAAGTATGAGACTATGAGGGAGAAATGGTAAAACAAGTATGTCATATTGTGGATATTGTTGGTATCGTTTCTTTGTGTATTGATTTAATTTTTCACATCATGTGTTACCATCAATTCCAAAGGGGGAGATTTTTGAGATATTATTCAAATTGTGCATATATGTGTTGGAATCAATGTTTTGTCATTGATGTCAACATATTCTTATTGTTGGAGACAATGTTCCTGGTTTGTTCAGTGAGATGATATCTGTGGTACACATACTATATTGAATATTAGATGTTGCAAAGGTACAAAGAGTTTTATTAATGTCTATAGTTGAACTATTTCAATTTATAGAGGTTTGGATGTTGATTTGGGTGAGCTATGAAATATTTATCAGAGACTGTTATTTTGGTTATTCTGTCAGAAATAATGTTTCATTTATTGGACCAATGTGGATTGGTTTGGAAATATTATTTATTTCTAACCTAGTGCTGAGTTCAAGACATGGACGTGTGTCCTCAACTTGAGTGTTTCATGATTTGGATGTTGGCAAGCTATTTTTCTTTTTATGACAGTGGTTATGGTTTAGTTTTCCTGATGAATAATGCAGATATGAGTTTGATTTATGAGACAAAGTTGTTCTTTTTGATATTGTGGTATTTCATGTTTATTGTTGATGTTTCTTGATCGTGTCCTATTTGTGTTTCTAGACCGGGTTGGATTATGTGATCAAGTTTAAAGATTTTTCATGTAGCGTGTTGTTGTTCTTATTGTTCTTGGTCGACTTGGTGGTGTACCATGTCGCGATGAATGATGACGTGATCTATGAATCTAGAGTGTGTTTAAGGATGTTGTTATGGGTCATTGCTATATCTTAGCCAACATTCAATGGATCACATTGTGCATTGAGCTGAATTGAATTAATATTTTGAAATTAGGTCCCTGACTGTCCTAGTTGAGATAAATTGATGTAATGTGTATAAATATGTAATCATTTGTAATTTAGAATGATGAGGAGAGTTTATGTTGGATCATAGATGATGAATAAAAGAGGTATGATTGAAATCTGTGTTTGAGGTAGAGATTTTGTATACTTCAATAAAACTGTATTGGCATATCAGAGATGTTGTTTTGTCAGTTCGTGAGTTTGGACAATAAGTCCTTTATGATTTGAGATCAGAGATTGTTGTAAGGTAGTGAGCCTTCCTTTGGATTGAGATCCTTGTTGTACTTAAAAAGTGATCTCTAGGTAGTGTGTCTAAATGTATGTGCATTCCCATTTTTAATACTCCTAGCAGGGTATAATTATTTTAACCAAGTATATTCATCTTTTGGGTTTGATCCCCATAGCGTTTTTTCCCCTAACATGGTTTCCACATAAAAAATCTTGGTGTTATGTATTGATTACTTTGTTATCTTTCTATATTCATGTTTATCTTCCAGATCTAAGATTAAGTTGTTCATTTAGTTAAAGGACTTGAGTTTTTGGTCACAGTTGATTCACCCCCCTCTCAGTTGTCTGTGTTGCATTTATTCTAATAGCTTTGAGTGATAAAAATCATATGATCTTGTCTCATGATCATAAATAATTAAATTACCTTGAGCGATACAATAACTAAATTGTTTTGAAATTCAGGGAGGTCGTACCTCCTTATGCCCCAATGAAAGTAAAAGTCACATATAAGAAAATTAGGGAATAAGTATTTATTTCTTATTATCATTTATAGATTTTGTCACTTAGTACCACTACCTTTGCTCTGTAAAATATTGTTGTCAACTTGGTAGTCAATTTATTGATCGTTTGATGATCATAGATCAACGGTGTAAACTTTATTTCAGACTGAAATTATGAAGGATGAAAATGTTTACAAACTTCCTCTAGAAAAGAGACACGTGGAGAGGTGACGTATTTCACCAAGACCATACATCCATCATTCCAAAAGAAGTCATATCGAAGAAACACTAAAATTTTATGGGATGTGAAATATGTCACACCGAAAGGAAAAGTTACACTGGAAAATTATTCATCAAAGAGACATGTATATACTTTGTTTTAAAATATAAGTGATGGTATTGATTTCGTTATAAAATTGAAAATCTACTAAGGCTAAGAATTGTCACATCGAAGGGCTATGTTAGATTGACAAGATAGATTTCGATGTGACTTACAAAATTTCTTATTGTAAAATATTGACAAACTTCTATTAGTTGTTAGTAATGAATATTGTTATTATTGTTGTTTTACAAAAAGTTCTCCTCTTTATAAGACACTTGTTATATTTATTAATTTTTATATCTTTTGGTGTCTTTTATCTCCACATAAATTACAGTATATATATGTTGAGTGCAGAGAATAAGGGGTCATGTCTATGATAGATGTAACTCCTTGAGGAGTCATGTCTACCATAGACGTGTCTTCTCTTAACATGTGGCTTGGTTTAATTCAACCCTATCGACGTTAGTCTAATTCAAACCCGTCGACTTTAGTCGACTCATTAATATAGCCCAAGCGATATACATAACTGTAGGTAATACTAATCACTATGTGATCGAAAATAGATATGCATCGATATTATCAATGATATCTTATTAATATACCAATCACTATATGATCGATATTAATAGATATCATTTTATATTATATTTATATTTTCTGTTAACTTAATTATAGTATAATAATGGTAATTAATAATTATCATTTTTATATTATAATAATGATTACTATAATAAATAATGAATATAAACAATAGATATAATGAGTATATTAATATATATGTAATATAAATTACATATACATTAATATATACATATATATAATCTTTCCATATTCAAGTTAATTATTTGAATGATGCTATCAATTTCCAACACTCCCTCTTAGCTAGGGAAGATAATTTGCCACATATCACTTTACTTGTGATATCATTTAATAAGAAGGATCATCATATAGATGATACTTGTTTTGTATATCACCTTAACTCGTGAGGAATCACCTTAAATCGTGACACCTAGTTTTCACATCACCTTAGATCATGATATGAGGAATCACCTCAGATCGTGATACCTAGTTTTCATATCACCTTAGATCATGATATGATGAATCACCTCAGATCGTGATACCTAATTTTCATCACCTCAAATCATGATATGAGGGATCACCTCAGATCGTGATACCTAATTTTTATATCAGCTCAGATCATGATACCAGGATATGGTAATTAAAGAACATTATATTCTCCTTACATATAACCCTATTATGGTATGTGCACTGACATATCAAATGTCTACCATAACAAATCTCCATTACAAGATTGTCACCTTGTAACATCAAATACAAGTTTTCATTTTCTAAGAAGTCGTCACTTTTTAGAAATGTACACAGGATGGATGAGCCCATAAACATATTTATTTTTTTAATACAAATCAAAAATTACATTTCAATCATACCAAGATTTTTCCTGAAGTGATCAACTTTCACCTTGGGAAGTGCTTTGGTAAGAATATCTGCAGTTTGATCTCTTGTACTAATATATTTCAACTGAATCACTTTCCTTTCAACTATATCTCTGACATAGTGATAAGGAATCTCAACTTAGTTGGATCTGTCATGAAACATGGGATTCACTGATAGCTTAATACAACTTTGGTTATCACAATGGATGGTAGTTGGTTTTAACAGTTTACCAGATAATCCAACAAGTAGTTTTCTAAGCCATACTGCTTCTCTGGCAGCCATTGAAGATGCAATGTATTCAACCTCCGTGGAACTTTGAGCCACTGAAGATTGCTTTCTGCTAATCCAAGATACCATAGCTGATCCCAAACTGAAACAACATCTTGGTGTGCTTTTTTGATTGATCACACTCCCAGCCCAATCTGAGTCAGTGAATCCATGAAGGTCCAACTCTATCTTTTCATATTTAAGTCCATAGTTCAAAGTACCCAGAAGGTATCTCATTATATGTTTTGTAGCAACAAGATGAATCTCTTTAGGTTCACACATGAGATAACTTAACGCATTTACTATAAAGAAAATATCTGGTCTAGTATTTACCGTACATCAGGGAGCCTATTATCTTCCTGTATAGAGTAGGATCTGCTGGAGGAGATTCTATTGTTGCTTCCTTTAACTTATGAAAGTTAGTTTCCATAGGCAATGACATTGGTCTACAATTCAACATATCAAATCTCTTCAATATGTCAAGAGTGTATTTTCCTTGATTCAGGATAATACTATTTGATTTTTGCCAGACTTCTAAACCAAGAAAGTAGTGTAATAGACCTAAGTATTTCATATCAAATTTATTTGTTAAATCCTTCTTGCATTGATGAATAAGGTGATCCTCTCCTGTAATCAATAAGTCATCAACATATAGTATTAATATCAACATGTCACCTTTGCTATGTTTGAAGTAGAGATTTGGGTCAACATCATTATTGGAAAACCCTAAATTCATAAGATAGTTATCAATCCTCTCATACCAGGCTCTGGGAGCCTGTTTAAGTCCATATAAAGCTTTCTTTAGCTTACACACATGAGTTTTGGAATTGTGAATCTCAAAACCTTCAGGTTGCTCTAGGTATACTTCTTCAACGGTTCCATTTAGGAAGGTAGTCTTTACATCCATCTAATGTAATTTAAATCATTTAGTAGTTGCAATGGCTAGGACTGTTCGAACTAAAGTATATGGGGCAACATGAGAAAAATTTTCTTCATAATCAATCCCTTCCTTTTGTGAAAACCTATGGCTACAAACCTTGCTTTGTACTTCTCTATACTGCCATCTGCAACATGTTTGATCTTGAACAACCACTTAGAAGTGACCACTGATTTCTCTTTGGGTCTGGGAACATTGTCCCACACATTATTCTTAATAATAGACTGATATTCCTCTGTCATGGCATCTTTCCATACTTTCTGCTAAATAGCATCTGGAACATTTGCAGGTTTTGATTTTGAGAGTTCACTCATTAGGGCTACATAACTAGATAAAATTTCGGGTCTTTTACTTTCTCTGAATGTCCTTGAAGGAGATCCATAAGATGTGGCTTCTTCTATTGTCTTAGTGGCCCAAAGAGGTCTCTTTTTGGGATTTACTAATGTTGAGAGTTATTCCTCATTTTTGTCTTCCTTGGAATGCTCCCTCTGAATCTCAGGTGTAAATTCCTCTTCTGGAAGGGCATGTGTTTCTGGTTCTAAAGAATTTCTAGCTCTAGAGAATGCTATGTCTTCCTCAAAGATTACATCCCTACTTAGTTCAATCTAATTTTGACTAGGTATATATATTCAATATGTTTTTGAGGTTTCATTGTATCCTACAAAAATACCTTTCCTTCCAGATGGTTCTAACTTTGTTCTCTTTGCTTTGGGTACATGTATGTATACTAGAAAACCAAATATCTATAAGTTACTAATGTCTAGTTTTTCCCCTGAGAATGCTTCTTCAGAAGTTTTACTATCAATGTGGGAGTGTTGACATATATTTTGAATATATACTGTAGTGTTTGATGCTTCTGCCCAAAGAGAGGTGTCAAGGTTTTGATCAAGAAGCATTTCTTTGGTGGCTTCAATAGTTATTCTATTTTTTCTTTTAGCAACCCCATTCTGTTGAGGGTTGTAAGGAACAATGTACTCCCTCTTAATTTTGACATTTTTGTAAAATTCCTTAAAGATGTCTGATGTATATTCTTTACTGTTATCTATCCTTAGAGTCTTGATTTTATTTCTAGAAAAGTTTTCAGTAAGTGATTTAAAGTCTTTGAACATTTTCAGAATCTCCTCAGATTCTTTATGTTTAAGTAAATATATCCAGGTATTCCTGGAGAAATCATCAATAAAGATTACTTAGTATTTACACCCTCTTATTGATGGAACAGACATTGGTCCACATAAGTCTGAATGAACTAACTCTAATACATTGTTTGTTTTACTATAACTATTTTGAAATTCCCCTTTGGTGTTTTTACCTAAAGCACAACCTTTGCATGCACCAAGGTGGTATTGTTTAAGCTTTGGTAATCCAGTGACTATTTTTTCCATAGAAGATAGGGCTTTACAATTTAAGTGTCCTAGTATTCTATGTCATATCTCATTGGTGTTAGTGATTTCATTAATTAGGACTTGGTTTGCATATGTACATAATTCATATATACAGCCTTGCCTTCTACCTATGATTAGGGCTTTCTTGATAGTAGATTTCTTTGGCCAAGCCTTTACTTTACCATCCATAAAGGTTACTCTATATCCATTATCTTCAAGTGCTGAGATAGATACTAGATTCCTCTTGATGCCTCATACAAATAGTACTCCAGTAAGTTGAATGGAATTACCAGTCTTTAGTTTGATAGTGCATGTCCCAATACCTTTTACTGTATAAGCTGAATCATCTCCAATAGTTACTTCCTTATCAGATTCTTCTACCATAGATTCTAGTAGTTCTCTGAATCCTGTCACATGTCTTGAGGAACCACTACCTATAACCCAGGTGATTTTATTTGAGACTTGGTTTGAAAGTGCAGAGTAGAACACAAACTTCTCATTTTTAGGTTCTTCCTTAGTCTTCTGCTTCTTTATTTTGGTGAATGAATCTTGATGCTTTTTGTACAGAAAATTGAATACATAATGTCTATATTTATCACATCTAAAACACTGTACCTTTGACATATCTCTTTTATTGTTTTCATTATTATATCTCTTTTTCTTGAAGTGTATTTTCCTATTCTTGTGGTTATCCACATTTAGTACATGGAGATATTCATCAATGTTTTTCTTCTTTAGTCCTTTCTTGTCTAGCCTTGATTCCTCTTGTAGGCAATCTATTCTCAGTCGGTCAAATTTTAGGAATTTAGACCTAGCACTTACACTAGAGACAAATGTCTCCCAAGCTTCAGGTAGACCATCTAATGTAATCAATGATAATTACTTACAATAGATTTCATAACCAAGTGTTGATAATTTATCTCTTAGAGTCGAGACTCTCATGAAGTATGAATTGATTGTCTCACCTTTGTTCATGCTTATGTGATTTATCTCCCTCTTCAAGGCTAATTTCTTTCTTGCATTACTTATTTCATAAGTTTTCTCTAATGCTTTGAATATCTCATATGCTCTTTTGTATTTTATTAAAATTGGAACAATCTGATCTCTAACTCCATCAATGATGATCTTCATTGCTTTATCATTTCCTTCATTCCAAGTTGATATGTCAGGTTCTGCTTCTGGTTTTAATTTGTTTTCTTTTATAAAAGATTCGACTTTATTTTCTTTTAATATCATTAAGATTCTGAACTTCCATGATTGAAAGTTGTCTACTCCCTCGAGCCTATCCTTGAATCTGATAATGATTGCCATTAGGAATGTAATGAATTCAATTAAAAATCTAATATCTTAAGTTTATCAACCACTCAGATCCTTGAGAACCATGACTCTGATACATGTAAAAGATTGACAAAATTCTATTAGATGTTAGTACTGAATATTGTTATTATTTCTGTTTTACATGTTAGTAAATAGATTTGTCCTTCAAAAATGAATATATAAATTAACTCCAAAAATGAAAATATTTTTTATGTTGGGCAAACCAAAATATTTTTGGCAGTTTGATAGTGCTACACATAGTCATTCGTAGCTCAAAAACCAGACAAAATTTGGACAATCTCTCCAGTCATATCCTACATGATTTGCCTCTCCACAATATATCAAACAATTGGCCAAATCTAACGGTGGATTGAAACGTTATGGCCCTCACACTAAGACTTATTTTTCTGTCATTAGAAACATTTGGAAATATGTCTAGTTTATAGACCTGTATTCTGTTATTCATATATTTCTAACTATATACAATTTTATAAATCCCTCTGGTGAGAATTTAGAAAAATAGGCTTTCTAAAACATATCCAAAATGTAAGCTGATCCAATGGTGGAGTTGAAAGTTATGACCCTCGCAACATGACTATTTTTCTGTCATCAACAAATTTGGGTTTAAAAAGAAATCTCACAATTGCATTTTGCACTATACCCTTGAACCTTGAATTTTGAACTGGGAGGTTCAATGGTTCAAGTTCAAGCGATCGACTTCACTTGCATGCTACCCTTTTACAAAGTGTAACCAACTGGATCATTGAATTTTGAACTACTGAATTCTGGTGTGCCTTTGAACTGATAAATTTTGAATTCTTGAACTATAATTTTGAAATGTTGAATTGTTCAAACCATCAAACCTTCCATTTTATGAAATTGAACATTTTGAACCTGCACTTTGGAATTTAAACTATGAACCTTATTTCAAGGTTCAAGTTCAACACGCATACTGCACTTGTAAACTGCGGTAGAAAAACCTGCATAACTTTTTGCTAATAGCATTGTTTCCCATGAAATTTTAACTATAGGCTACATGAGCCATGTAGAGCATAAACCATAAATATTTTTAGCATACAACATGGAAAACTTAGGATTAAATTTTTTTGGCATCATCTTTCATGGAAAATGAAAGATAATTGCTTTTGTGATTGGCAGGCAGGAGAGGCACATGAGGGTCTTCAACAGGTATAACCAACGCTTTAATCATTAAAATACTAGTAAGCTATTATTTTTGTTGAGTTAGGGACATTAAGTGCGAGAAAAAAAAATATAGGGGTAACATTGGCTCTGATTGGGGACCAGGACTGTAAAGGACTAGGAGAATCCAGAGTGCCTATGGGCAAGACCAGCGCCTAACATCCATTGGGTAAAAGAGTCAAAGAAAGCCAGAACATAGGGAGCTACTTACATATGGGTGGAGGGGAGTAGGGCAAAACAACAAGCAAAAACTAAAAGCTAAGAAAATCTACACCTAGAACACACCAAAAAACTTATTTACAAGAGATAGGGCAGACGACCCATACCTCTAAGAGTGCACCCGACTACTCATGTGAAGCCATTGTCTGGTTGTGAGAAGTATCTCCCGGTGTGGATAAGTGGATGATATGTAAAAAACACCATTCCCAATAAGCATCTCGCAACCATCGTAAGGAAGGACCCAAGAATAATAAACTGCATGAGCTCTTCAAATAAAATATCGGGTCCAAAAATCCACTTTGTATCACAAACTACTAGCAGCAATATGCCAACACCATGTTTAATAAGTTGGTTTGAATTAGGAATACCAACACTTTCTATATGATTCTCAGAAATATGAATCAGACTTTTGGTAGAGAAACCCTCTTCTAAATCATGAGAATGATTTGCAACAATGTTGTCATTAAAATTTGAAAAGGGACTTACTGGAAATTTGTATTCCAATAATGTATTATCAAGATCATCTGCATAATAAAATGATTCTAGCATGGGATGAATACTGTATAACTCATCTTCATAATCAAATTTAAATATATCTAATTTAGATTGTGTGTGAGATATCATAACTGAGGTAAAAAACTTTTCTTCTATTTTTTCTTTAATATTCCCACGATTCTCTAATAGTTTGGGCTGCAACCATTCTTCACTATCTTGCATGCAAAGAAAATGAAAAGACTCATAATCTACCTGCATATAAAGATGAGAGATATCCTCTATTTTCTCACCACTAAAAACATATTGTTCATGTTGATCTTCCATGATTGCTTGATTAAAATATCTTGCTGGAATTGCATCAGATACTTCAAATGTAAAAAAACAAATTTTGAAAAAGAAACATTTTCCAGCGAGTTTTCATTTGGTCTTTCGCTCTTCAATCCCTGCTCAGTAGAAAATGTATTTACACATGCCATTATATTTTCTGATTTTAAATTGTGATAATTGTTTTCATTAGGATAACCATCATTATCCACATATAAATGATAAATTCTTGCAATGCTAGGAGAGCTATTTTCAGCCACAAGACATGCACAAAGATCTTCATCATTAAAGACTGTTAGATTTTGGTGGTCAGAGATACGTGGTGCTAGTTTTTCTTCCTCCATGACAATTTTATTTTGTAAAGGTTTCTTTCTTGGATAAAAATTTTGATTATGAAAGAATATTTTAGATTCTTGAGTCTTTGCAACACAACTACTCATATAATTCATTCCACTCAAAGTCATATCATCATCTATCTCAATTGCTTCTTTTTGTGCATGCTCTAAACTTTGCATCTTCTTACATTTCAGCAATAATTTAATCTCAGTTTGCATTGCAACAAAAAAAACACATAGTTGATTACTCTCATTTGGTTGGCATGCTTGAGGAATCTTACCAATGCATCGGTTAAATTTATCAACAAAGATTCTCATGGATTCATTTTCTTCCATTTGGATTTGAAAGAAATTCAACAACAACTTATAAGTATCAACTACAGGCTAAAACCTTCCAAGAAATTTTACCTTCATCTCATTCCAGTCTGTAATTCATCCTTCTTGTAAATTCTAAAACCATTCAATGGCTTTCCCAACAAGGCTTCCAACAAACAATCTGACAAACACATCTTCTTCTTGTACCCCGAGGATCCCACATGCAACAGTGACTGCTTTGATGTGATCATCCGAGTCTTGGTTTTTATCTCCAACAAACTCAGGAAGATATTCCCTTGACCCTTTAGGAAAAGCCAAATATTTGGGCAAAACAAAAGGTCCCATTTGAGCTCCCCATGGATGAGCTGCAACCAAAGCCATAATACAAACTGGAATTCTTTAACCAAGAGACTTCTAATTTTAAACACAGAGTCGCCAATCTCTTTATATATAGAGATATTTCAAAGTTGGGGGAAATAAAAGAAGCACTGATATTTGATTTTGATTTTCCCACTAGAGTCGCCATAAATCTGTTAGTAAACAAATTTGTCCTTCAAAAATGAATATATAAATTAACTCCAAAAATGAAAATACTTTTTATGTTGGGCGGACCAAAATATTTTTGGCAATTTGATAGTGCCACACATAGTCATCTGTAGCTCACAAACCAGACAACATTAGGATAATCTCTCCACTCAGATCCTACATGATTGTCCTCTCCATAATATATCAAAAACTTGGCCAAATATAATGGTGGATTGAAAAGTTATGGCCCCGTCCTAAGACTTATTTTTCCATCATTAGAAACATCTGGAAATATGTCTAGTTTATAGACCTGTATTGTGTTATTTATATCTTTCCAACCAGATACTATTTTGGAAATCCCTCTGGTGCAAAATTTAGAAAAATAGGTTTTCTAAAACATATCCAAAATGCAAGCCAATCCAACGGTGGAGTGGAAAGTTATGCCCCCCACAAAATGACTATTTTTCTGTCATCAACAAATTCGGGTTTAAAAAGAAATCTCACAATTGCATTTTGGACTATACCCTTGAACCTTGAACTTTGAACTGGGAGGTTCAACAGTTCAAGTTCAAGTGATTGACTTCACTTGCATGCTGCCCTTTTACAAAGTGTAACCGACTGGATCATTGAATTTTGAACTATTGAATTATGGTGTGCCTTTGAACTGATAAATTTTGAATTCTCGAACTATAATTCTGAAATGTTGAATTGTTCATGTAACACCCCAAAATTAGCATCTTGCAACCCTAACTAATTTTGTTGCATTTGTCGCTCTTCTAAATCATCAAAGTCCTATTGTACTAGGCAATTTTGAGTTTTCACTGACTCTACTCGACCTGAGTGTCAAATGCGGAAAATCCTAAATCTGTATTAATCATACATCATATTAATTCCTAAATATCTATTGGCTAAACAAACCCTATGATCGAATTAATTTAATTAATAAAGTCCTAACACTTTAATTAAATTAAATTCACCCTCTTTAGCTGAGACACATGAAAAGGAATTAAATAATATTTAATTATTAAATAAATATCCTCATTTCAATAATTGAATTTAATTATTCAGATAATTGAGAAAAAGCAAGTATGAGGTCATATTTATTTAATTAATTGAATATTCTATCAAAAAATCTTTCTTTTATTCAGAAATGGAAACTTTGAATTAATTGTAGAGAAATAAAACAATTAAATTCAAATAAAACAATATTAAATCAAAGAAAGAAAACAGTTAAAGCAGGAAGAAAACAATTTATTGAATTCTTTTCAATAAAACTTTTTGTTTTATTTCAAAAAGGAAAGTTTCTATTCTGATCATCTCAGAGTCTATAAAAGGACTCTCATTCTTCATTCAAAACCCCCTGAATTTCTGAAGAAAATACGCATTGTTAGAATATTGAATTATTGTCATAGCTTCACATAGAATAATATCATCTTGCAATAAGATAGTTTCAATTTCTAGATTAATTGCATTGAAATCATGTCTTAGCTTAATCTCTCATATTTCAATTCGTAGTATAATCTTACATTGTATTGCATTCATCATGATAAATCCTTCATTCTTAGATTGGTCCATGGTTGTGAGACTCTCGTTCTGAGAGAAATTTCAAAAACCCCATCTAGATAGAAGGCAAAAGGTCGAATCACGCAGGCAGATAAGATGAATAATCTCATATTCAGTCTTGTGTGTACCTAGTGAAGAAGGACTATGTTGAAGTGTGTGGTTGATTAACAAGGCCAAAATTAACACATACATTTCTGGTGCCCACCGTGGGGCAGGTATATTTCTATCTGGCCTCATTTCATTTCATATTTTTCACTT
>MU228431.1:1705338-1718248 GCA_018584345.1 Thuja plicata | reverse complement strand
TCCTCATTCTTAAGGGAAAGGAAGATACTTCCATGTCTAAAACACCTTTCATTTTGTGAGGGCCTGCACCTCAGTCTTCTGAACAAAGTCAGTCTCAAGTGAGTGCTAATGTTGTTACTCGATCTCATGCTAAAATCATTCTCAAAGGCCCTGAGCCTTTTATATCTACATCAACTCAACCTTCATATAAAGCTAAGGTTGACTCTGTTACTAAGAATCCCAAAGTGGGTTCCTCATCTAATGCTACCAATTACAACATTCTTGATTAATTGCAATGTACTAACGCTCAGATAACTATTTTTGAGCTCCTGAAAATCTCCCCTGCTCATAGGGAAATCCTGGACAAAGCCCTCACTGAGGAAAATGTCCCAAAAGATCTTGATCTTGACCGGTTTTAATCTATGGTAGGTCACTTGACCTCCCCACATTACTTGTATTTCTCTGAAGAAGATGACCATTCTTTGAGTCACCCGCATAATAATCCTCTGCACATTGAAGTCATGATTGGTCCCAAGCATGTTCGTCATGTTCTCATAGATAATGGTGCTGGCCTAAATATCTGCTTTGCTAGTTTCCTTATTGAGTTAGGCTATGGCGAAGACCGCATTGATGCTTGCAAAAAGATAACCATTAAAGCCTGTGATGAGGAAGAATGTAAATCCAAGGGTTTAGTTGTTTTTCCAATTAGAGTTGGTCCTGTTGAATGTGATGTTATCTGTCAAGTGCTTGACATCCCTTTGGCATACAACATCCTACTAGGAAGGCCATGGATTCATGAAATGAAAGCTGTCCCTTCTACATACCATTAGTGAATTAAGTTCCCATTCCAAGGCTCTGAGGTGACTATACCTGCTAATACACGCTATGATTGCAATGCCCTCACTAAATCTACTGACATTCTTGTGCCTACCAACAGAGAATCTGTTGAAATCCTTGAGGATAAATTAAAATAAATGGAAAAGAACTTGACTCTCAAAGAAAATGGTATGTGAGGATATCAGATTGGACCTGTATTATCCATTACATCTTTGCATTTGTCTCCTCATTCTTTTGGGAGACCTTCTGAGAACACTAAACCTTCTACGGTTTCTCCTCCAACAAAGTATGGTGGTACCTTTGTACAAGCCGCAGTACCATTAGAAGAAGAAGCTAAAAATAGAGCTATCAAAGCTTGGATCTATAAAGGAAAAGACAACTCTGAAAATACTCCTCCTTATGACATAAAACCTGAGCAATATGGCAAAGGTTTATCTATAATGCAATATTTTGGCTATAAAGGAGATGGTCCCATAGGTGCAAATCATAAGGGATTGATTGCACCACCTGAAGCTATTGGTCACAGAACACGTGACTCTATAGGTATAGGCTTCCAAAAACTCACATTCCAATTGGGAATAAATAAGTTTGTACCTTGAGAAGATAAGAAACCAACATCTAAGGAAACACCTCAAGTTGCAGAACTTGAAGACAACTCTGATGAGGATACTTTTCCTTATCCTATTCCACCAGACCTGGCAGCATTCTTTGCTAAACTAGATAACTTTGTGCCATGTGTCAGTACTATAGACACTGATAGTGATTCTGACACTACTACTTCAATTGCTCCATTAACTTATGAAGAGTGGAAAGACATATATACTTTGAACCCTAGTCATCAGAGTGATTTATTCATACCACCACACTTTCAAGAACGGTTTGATCAAGAATTCCAGTCACTTCTCCTTACACAAGAGGCAAGTGATGATACAAACACTACTGAGGTATCTGGGTCAATAGGTACTCATTTGACCATAGCAGAAGTTCTAGGTAAAACTCATCCCAACTGGGGACAAAGAGTTGATTTTACTCACGTCCTGGACATGAGACCTAATGATGAAACATACTCCCATGAATATGAGTTTGACAGCTTATCCCATTCCACTTTTGATAGAGATATAGGTACAACAAATGCATATGAAAACCTTCTCAAAGTAGGTGAATGGTCTAGTGTAGGGCCACATGAGTCTGACTCTCTAGGTGTTGACATGTCATCTACTATAGTCGTTAGGAATCAAAGGAATTTGACTATACCTTTGGAGGAGATCACTTTGGGTCTCGACTTACTTGTACATGCCTTTGATGATTACACCGTGAACGCACTCGAACCCATCACTCCTCTTTCACTTTTCCATCTTGAGCTTATAGACTGGAACTCTACCTCCCCATCTAATGAAGTCCTTACGTTCTAGAATGATTATGCTCTTGCCTATTACCTACACGCTGTCGAACCTATAACGTCTCCTACCAGTGAAGCAAGTGTCAACATGACTGAGGCCGACATCAAATATCTTAGTCATAAATTAAAAAGAAGAAAAAATAGCCGCTCTGATGGTGAAAACCACATTGTGGCAGTATCAGAGCCTAAAATAGTCAAAATAAAAGACGTATCCAAAGGTGACAACCTCTTTGAGGCGCCCGAGGGTGAGATACTTGATGCACTTCCAAGTCATTTTCAGGAAAGATCATCTGTCCTTATTGAACCAACTCAACCTATCAACTTGGGTACAGAGGCAGAACCTCAGATTACTCACTTGGCACAATCCCTATCAAAGGCAAAAAGAGAGGAATTCATCACATTCTTCAGAAAGAAAAAGATTAACTTTGCATGGAAATATTCATATATGCCTAGATTAGACCCTAATCTAATCATGCATCATCTATCCATCTCACCAGGTGTTAAGCCTGTCAAGTAGAAGCTTTGTAAAATGCATCCACACGTAGCTCTACTTGTCAAAGCTAAGTTAGAGAAATTGCTTAAGGCAGTGTTTATCAGAGTCATTGATTATGCAGAATGGATCTCTAATATTGTTCCAATGTCCAAACATGATAAATCTATTAGAGTCTGCACAGACTTCAGAGACCTGAATTTGGCATGTCCTAAGGATGATTTTCTATTGCCTAACATCGATATGATCATAGATATGACAACTGGGTATGAAATATACTCATTAATGGATGGTTTCTCTGGTTATAACCAGATAAAGATTACGCTAGAGGACCAAGAGAAAACAACTTTCACATGTGCTTGGGGCACCTTCTGTTGGAATGTCATGCCTTTCAGACTCAAAAATGCCAGAGCTACATATCAGAGAGCAGTTACCACTATATTTCATGATATGATGCATAAAACAATGGAAGATTATGTGGATGAAACTTTGGCTAAGAGGATGCACCAAAATAAACATCTTGCTGATCTAGGTCCTATCCTAGATGGTATGGAACAATTCAGTCTGAGACTCAATCCTAAGAAATGCGCATTTGGCGTAACATATGGTAAGCTACTTGGCTATATCATCTCTGCCAAAGGTATTGAAGTAGATCCTACAAAAGAACAAGCTATTCTGGAAATGCCGCCACCTAAAAATATCAGACAAATGAGAGGACTTCAAGGTCGACTGCAGTCTATCCGGCGTTTTATCTCTCAACTAGCGGATAAGTCACAACCATTTACCAAGAATTTGCATAAGGGTGTGACTTATCAGTGGAATAAATAATGTGATGAAGGGTTCACACAAATCAAGCAGTATCTTGCAAACCCACCAATCTTGATGCCTCGCATTCATGGGAAGCCACTTATACTTTACATATCTGCTACGGACACATCATTGGGTATCCTATTGGTTCAGGAAGATCAACACAAGAAAGAAAGGGCTATCTATTACATTAGTCAGACTCTGGTCTCCTATGAAACAAAATACTCTACTATAGAGAATGCTTGCCTTGCAGTGGTGTTTGCTTCACAAAAATTGCGACACTATATGTTGGCTCATACTACACGTCTGATTGCTAAAATTGACCCTCTGAAATACTTGCTCAGTAAAGCTACCCTCACAGGTAGACTAGCTAAATGGGTCATGCTTCTCAGTGAGTTTGATATTGAATATGTTGAAAGGAAAGCCATTAAGGGCCAAGCAATAGAAGATCAGTTGGTGGAGGCACCTCTAGTTGATCATCAACCATTGCACATTGAATTTCTAGATGAGTCCATATTACTTCTTACACATCGCTAATGGACTATGTTTTTGGATGGTTCATTTACCCAACAGGGGTCAGGTGCTGGGATCCTGTTCATTACACCTCAAAGATACTCATTACCAAAAGCATACAAAATGTTGTTTCCTTGTACAAACAACATTGCTAAGTATGAAGCTCTCATCAACGGTATGAAGATCACCCTTGAGTGGCACGTGGATGAACTGAATGTTCTTGGAGATTCCCAATTGGTCATCAATCAGGTCAATGATATCTATCAGACAAGGGACAACAAGTTGATACCTTACAAACAGTTGGTTGATGATCTTAAATAGTATTTTACTCACATCACATTTCAACAGGTTCCGAGGGTAGATAATATAGCAGCAGACGCCATGGCTACTCTTGCCTCTATGCTGCAAATGCCTGAAAATGATTTTAGACATGAATTCCTGGTGGAGATGTTACGCTACCCAGCCTATGACTCCCCTGACTCCTGGATGATCTATTCTGTTATAGGGCATGACTTATCCTGCCACCACCACATCTTCTCCTACCTACGTGACCAGATCATTCTGGACACTTACTCCCAGAATGAGAAACGTCACCTAATCTGCAGTGCTTCACGGTTCATCATCATTGCTAATGACTTGTATAGACGTGGTCTAGATGGTACCCTCCTTAGGTGTTTAGAACCTGATGAGTCCAAACAAGCATTAGTAGAGGTGCATGAAGGCATCTATGGGTCATACTCTAATGACTTGACATTAGCCCGCAAACTTAATAGAGCTGGTTACTACTGGCCAGACCTGGAAAAAGAAGCAACGCAGTTTGCTAAGTCCTGCAAACAATGTCAATTACATAGAAACCTGATTCACGCTCCAGCCAAGGAGCTGATTCCATTCATTACTTTCTGGCCATTTCAACAATGGGCCTTTGATTTTGTGGGTCAGATCTACCCCTCGTCCTCCAATGGACATAAGTTTATCATTAAAGCTATGGATTATTTTACTAAGTGGGTGGAGGCAGTCCCTCTCACCATTGCCAGTGGCAAAACAGTAGCAATGTTTATTCTCAATTACATCATCTGTAGGCATGGTGTACCCTCAACGATTATCACCGATAATGGGGGACAATTTAAAAATAAGGATTTGACAGAGCTATGCTCTAAGTTCAAAATTACTCAACACTGGTCTTCCATCTATTTATATCCTCAAGATAATGGATAGGCGGAAGCTTCCAACAAAACAATCCTTAAGATCCTGCATCGCACAGTGCATAAGTCCAAACAAGATTGGCATCTCCGAATCAATCCAGCTCTTTGAGCATACATGACAAGTATAAGAACACCAACAGGGGCTACACCCTATGCGTTGGTTTATGGAGCAGATGCTGTGCTACCTATTGAGGTTGAGATTCCTTCTTTGCGAGTCTCTTTGAAGGGCCTCATTACTGATGAAGATACTAGAATATCTCAGCTACAAGAGCTAGAATTACTTGATGAATGTCGCCAAGTGGCATTCGATCACCTGAGAGCATACCAAAAGAGGATGTCTAAAAGCTATAACAAAAAGGTTAGACCAAGGGACTTCCAAGCGGGTGATCTCATTCTGAGGGAGAACCCTAAGAATCAGCAACATCAGGTCCAGAAAAGCAAGTTTGAACCTAATTGGCTCGGTCCATATATTGTTACTATAGTGTTTGGGTCTGGTACCTATCAACTCTCTACTACTGAAGGAGAACAACTCAAAGAGCCCATCAACGCTCTTCATCTGAAGAGGTTCTATAGCTGAGACATCTTCAGTATGCTCATGTATATACTAAAGTCCTGAAATTTTTTTAAAAATCTGAAAAAGTCCTGAAAAAATGATCATCTTAGTGAAAACCTAGTGATAGGCACTTTGATGTATCTCCAAAAAAACCATATATTCCAAAAATACAAAAAAATTAAAAAAATTGAAAAATACAAAATAAAAATAGAGAAAAAGAGAAAAAGTGCCATTGATGAAAACTTGGCAAACAGGCGTCATGATAGCAAAAAAAAAGGAATTTCTGCCAAGAAGGTGAAAAGCTAGTAAACAGGCGCCTCTTGTTCCACAATGCTATATCTATCGCAACACCCCTTGGCTCTATACATTTGCTCTCTCGCATTGCTGCTTTCCTGCTTTCATTTGCTTTTAGTTCCTGTCAAGACACCAAATCACATGGATTGAAACTGGTCATACTCTCAGGGCAACCCTCGTAGTCTTGGGGGAATTGTCTTATTATCTTTTGGATCTACTTTGCGACAGTCACCAGTGATTCTCACTGCGTCTGCCTACTGTCACTTAGCTTATACAGAGCTCTCTCTTCTTGAGAATCTCTCTCACATCAGTCACCAGTGGTTCTCACCATGTCTGCCTACTAATGTATAGCTTATACCATGATCACTTCATTTTGAGCATCTCTCTCGCATCAGTCACCAGTAGTTCTCACTGCGTTTTCCTACTATCGCTATTCTATCGAGATTGCTCACATTTGTTACAGTTGGAGTTATACTCAAATGCTCTATTTATCGATACTTAGTCTTGATGATTCTTTGCTTTAGTCTGTACATATATTTTGGTCACTTTTATGACACTCTGGTTCCTTTGCGGACCCTCCTAACTTGTCATTGATTCAGTGCCATACGCTTGGGGGCAATCACATCTTGTTTGTCCTCACAACATAAGTCAAGTCAGTCATCATTACTTGGGGGCACGGGCCCCCCATTTCATCATATCTTTGGTTTACACCTGAGTCAGTAATCTTGTCATTTCTCAAGGACAACTATCTACTGATACAAACTGGTGTTTTTCAACACCACCATAAATAGTGTTTTTTAACACTATTATTGGACACATCTGTGTTTTTTAGCACATATCGGATATCTCAAATGTAAACACCTATCGATAACATTCAAACACAATGCACTCACAAGACAACGATGTTTTTCAACATCTCATACACATCTACATTTGAAAACTTTAAAATAGGCTGAGCTATGCTTGAATATTTCTTTGTATGTTGTCTATTCTTATGGATTTCATTGACATTTTCTTTGTCTACTGCTTGTTGGCATAGTCCCGATGATCCGGCAGCGTAAAATAAATAGGGTGTATGTGATAAGAGCTCCCGCAATAAGGTGGAACAACCTCACATCGCTCGATCTTGTTTATTTATACGCCATGGTGAGGTCGGTACTATCTCCTTGCTTGTTATTGCTCTGTTTGTTATTATTTTGCTTGTTATTGATCTGTTTATTTACGCATGATCACACTCATGGTTATCTTGGCTTTGAATTCCTTGATACTGGTGTACTCTTGCAACATTAACTGGAAACAATGTTTAGGTCATCTTGGCTTTTGTGCCTTGGTGCTTACGTTTGTTTCCTACATTTTATCCGATGATAAGTCATATTCATATCCTTATGGTTGCATTGTGGCACCAGTAAGGGTTGTATCGACTTTGATGTTCCAAAAAATGCTCAATGATGATAAATATACGATGAGTCTCACAACCATGTCCTAGAATTGCACCTTCATATTGCATCTAGCATATGATTGCATTTTCATTCTAGACTTGCATTGTGGCAATGATTTAGTGTTCTCTTCATTGCATTCTTCTGGGTTCATACTTTGGATAGTTCTTCTTCTTCACTGTTCACATTTCATCATGACTGCACAGGTGTTCGATCCTCGCTCTCATTTCTTCACATGTTTTTTTGGTTAGCATTTGTTGTCCTGCATGAGATGTTAGTACCATATACATATTCATATTCACATTTCATAATCATCCATACATTACATCTACATTTTCATTTACATATTGAATTTGCATAAAATCATTTACATACATACATCTTTACATTCATACATGTGCATTTCATACATATCTTTCAACAATGTTTATCCATTTGCATACATTCTAAACATCTAAGCATATAGGAAACATCTCATAAATGGACAATATACAAATATGAAATGATACCAAAAGACAAGCTCATATATATATCTAATGTGTCGATACAAATACAAAATGGTGTTACTCGAGCACGATCTATCTCAAAATGGTGATATAATACAAATATGCCAACGCATCAGATGCATCCTATGATCTCATATCTCTATCTATCAGCCTAACTTGGGCCCTCTCCCTTGTTACCTAGAGGAGGTGGAGGTGGGGCCCTATCTAGAGGAGGCGCCCTCTGTGCTCCCTCTGATCCTCTCGCATAAACCAAGAATCTAGCTACCTGAGATGCTTTGTCAGGCACCACACCTATATAGGAAGCATAGTAGTATGCTGCTCATGTCGTCTGCTGACGCACCTCCTCCTGCGACTCCCGCAACTTCTCCTGGAGATCCTGTATCTCCCGGTCTCGATCCAATAGTTGAGCATCTCGCACAGCCACCTGTATCATGAGGTCTCCCACCTGTCTAGTGAGCTGCCTCATCCTCTCTCGCATGCGCCGCTATGGGTCCTGCGCTACCTCCTACTCTACCTCCTGCGTAGCCTGATCCTCCTGCATCGGATCCTCCTGCTGCGCCTCCTCCTGGGGAGGTACCTACTGCTCCTCTAACTGCGCTGCAGTCTGTCTCCGGGACTGTCTAGTACTACCACTGCCACCAACTCCTGCATCCATCCCCATCTGTCGGGAGGGGATGTCCACCTGAACTATCCTGGGTCGTGGACCCTGCTATGCCCTCTGTTGTGGCAGAGGCATCTGTACCTACTGTACCTATGGCTGCACTACCTGTGGGGGTACCACCTGTCCTCTACCCGCTGTACCCATTGGATCTGTGAACCTCAGGAAGGGATGCATGATGAAATGCTCCCTGTACTCAGCAGTGACGCCGACATTCGCAACATCCCTCAGGTAATCCCACTGAACTGGGACCAATGATCGGATGTCTATCATGGTACGCCCCTGGTCCAGTGTGGTACCCTAGCCTCTCCTCACCTCATTAGCAAATCTTGAATATACCATGTAATCCTGTGAGATGTCCTATGGGTGACCGAACTGCCACCATACCCACCTCTGTGGAAGTCTCTCAATGACTATAATGGTGCGACCAATCATCGCATGGGAGTAGAACATGTCGCTCAACTGCTCCGCCGCATCGTCCCAAGCCTCTGTGAGCCTCCACAGCCTCCATATCACTGCTGATAGGTCATCGAGCTGAGCTCGCCACTGATCAATCTTACCCAGCGCGGGCTGGGTAACCATGCCTATATATCTGCATATATAAGGCTCCAAGGGCTACCTCATATCCTCGCATATGGGTCTGGTGATGGGAAGATGCTCCCATGCCCATATCTGTAGCACAAACACTCCAGCGGCCATACTCTTCGCCTCTTTGTAGACGATCTCATGCATCTCATGATACATGTGTGCTAGCATACATTGGCCCCATCCATAATTTCATGGCCGCGCCATCATCAGCTGTAGCATCCTGCCCTAGCCACACTCTAGACCATGCTGTCCACGGTCTGGCATCAAATAGCACCCCAGGAAGCATGCTAGCACCACTGGTAACCTGTGGGTCCCACCATATGAACCGATCAGATCCTCCCATGGGATCGCTCTGCCCATCACGAGGTCGGAAGATCTCTCTCAATGTTGCTGTGCCCACCTTGGGCCGTGTCTCGTACTCCACTCTAGTCCTGACGAATGGTATCCTGAGAATCCTGTATATATCCTCAGGAGTAATGGTCATCTCCCCTTGCGACAGGTAAAATGTGTTCATTTCCAAATGGAAACGCTCAACCAATGCTCCCAATAATCTGTGATTTACCTGAATCTCAGGTATATCACATAGCGCACTCAGTCCCAATGTGGCTATATGTGCTATCTCCGCATCATCTAGCTGAGATATCAACCTGCTGATAGCTGGATGATGCGACCTAAATGCAATATCGGGAAAGTCAACTTGCAAGACATACGAACAACAGAGCACTATCAGTAATCGACAATAATCAAAGCATAATGCAGTAAGAAAGCATTCAAGACATCCTACAGACATTAATGATGTTGACACAAACGCTTTTGGATGCAACGCAGACTGATTTCATATTCCTTTTGATCACTTTTTCTCATGCGAAATTGTAGAATTTTGGGCGAAGAAGTTCTCTTTCACGCGAAGAAGTTCTTTGTATCGCGTGATATTTCAATTTCGCGCGACTTTTTAGGCCAGTTCGCTTGAGAAAATGCCTTGCAATAGGGGTTTTCGCGCGACATTGGCTACTGACTCGCGCGAGTGTTCGCAACGAGTGGCGCGAAGAAGTAGTTTCTTCACGCGAGATTTCCCTACGGGGTGCGCGAAGAAACTACTTCTTCGCGCGAAGACCCGTGACCTACTGCCTACAAACGTGAAAAACAAGCAATAAAATCGACCTAAATGCATGAAATTTGATTTGCGGAGAGGTTCATTGACTACTTACAGGTGGTCCGTACGCTGTGGGCCGGCTGTGTCTCCTGGATTGCTTGAATCGATGGCTGCTATAAGGGACCACCATTTTGTCTTCTACTCAGAGCTCTCAATTCACAAAGTCAAAGGGTTGAAATGATTTGAAAATGACCCTTTTCATCCTTATATAGGTTTTTACCTAACTTTTCAAAGTGCTCCGTTTTGCGCAAAAATTGCACCACTACCTAATTTGACCGTCCTGAATCCATTTTCGTGATCCAAATCAAAATCTGACACTTTTATATAGCTCAATATCGCATTTTAAAATTTTCAGGACCGACGCGATCGGACGCTTGTGCAGTCACCCTTCTGATATTGCTTTCTCGTCGGAATCTTATCATATCATCTTTTTTTGAAATCTTTGACTTTTTTCTTCAAAAAGTCAACTCTGGTCAACCCCAGTCAAACTTGGTCAACCCGACCTTGAAATCACTCGAAATTGATTTTGAATTCTTCCATAATCTGTTCTGAGTTCTTCTTGACCTTCGCCTCAACATCTATCTGCAATTTTTCACTCTTCATCATCATTATGATGTGTCATCTTTCGATTTCTCTCCCGAGGGGGCAAGATGATTACATCATTGAATCTATTCTAATCAATCTAATCTAATTTTCAAAAATCCTCATCACTTGGGGCATGTTCAATTTTTCATACCTCACGGTCAAAACTGGGTGTTCTATGCTTTTCAATCACTTAGGGCATGTTCAGTTTTTCGTACCTCATAGTCAAAACTGGGTGTTCCATGCTTTTCAAACCACTTGGGGCATGTTCAGTTTTTGTACCTCACGGTCAAAACTGGGTGTTCCATGCTTTTCAAACCACTTGGGGCATGTTCAGTTTTCGTACCTCACAGTCAAAACTGGGTGTTCCATGCTTTTCAAACCACTTGGCGCCATGTTTAGTTTTTCGTACCTCACGGTCAAAACTGGGTGTTCCATGCTTTTCAAACCACTTGGTGCCATGTTTAGTTTTTCGTACCTCACGGTCAAAACTGGGTGTTCCATGCTTTTCAAACCACTTGGGGCATGTTCAGTTTTTCGTACCTCACGGTCAAAATTGGGTGTTCCAGGCTTTTCAAATCACTTGGCACCATGTTTAGTTTTTCGTACCTCACGGTCAAAATTGGGTGTTCAAAATCCTTTCTTCTGTGCTTCAGGCATTAGACTATTCTTTGAATTAATGCGCTGCTCGCACATCAATTCAAAGAGGGGAAAAATGTAACACCCCAAAATTGGTATCTTAAAACCCTAACCAATTTTGTTGCATTTGTCGCTCTTCTAAATCATCAAAGTCCTATTGTACTAGGAAATTCTGAGTTTTCACTGACTCTACTCGACCTGAGTGTCAAATGCAGAAAATCATAAATCTGTATTAATCATACATCATATTTAATTCCTAAATATCTATTGGCTAAACAAACCCTATGATCGAATTAATTTAATTAATAAAGTCCTAACACTTTAATTAAATTAAATTTACCCTCTTTAGCTGAGACACATGAAAAGGAATTAAATAAATATCCTCATTTTAATAATTGAATTTAATTATTCAGATAATTGAGAGAAAGCAATTATAAGGTCATATTTATTTATTTAATTGAATATTCTATCACAAAATCTTTCTTTTATTCAGAAATGGAAACTTTGAATTAATTGTAGAGAAATAAAATAATTAAATTCAAATAAAACAATATTAAATCAAAGAAAGAAAACAGTTAAAGCAGGTGTAGACACCTTAAAATAGACAAGCTTGCGACTTTACATTAAAAACACTAATTTTCATCTATTAATTAATGATTTTTTAATCATTAATTAATCATCTATTTTCTTCTAAATTCATTCCCCAAATCATCTAATCAAATTTGCAAAATTAATTAAATAATTAATTTTATTTAATTAAATAACTTTAATTGATTAACTACCATTAATTGATTAATTAAACTCAATTTCCTATAGTTTAAATTCAAATATTTAAACTTACTAATTAAATTCTTCCAAATAAATTAATTTCAATTAAATTAATTTAATTTCATCAAATAAAGCAATTCTTAATAAAAAAGAATTCAATTATCTCACATGTTGAAAACAATTATTAAATAAATGAATTAAATATTTATTTATCTTCAAAGAGATAACTCCAATCAGATCACATGGGTTACTCCACCCATCTCTCCAGTTCACATGGGTAATTTCACCCACCTCTTCAGTTCAAAAAGGTAACTCATAATTAGCTCTTCAGTCAACCAAACTCTATCTCCTCTTTACCAAATGAAGAGGTGGAGTTTATTGAGGACCTCTCCTGTTCCTTTTGATCTCAACCATTCATCTCCCCATCTCTGGGATTGATCTCAACCGTTCATTTCATCACCAATTCCTATATAATAAACCCTTCATAACCATTTGAAGGATCCAGG